>JAOTRH010000025.1:15025612-15043958 GCA_034768845.1 Heliamphora exappendiculata | reverse complement strand
CCCCCCCCCCCCTTTATGTCATAGATTAATTTGTTTTCCCTAATCAGCTGCACTTATGATTTTCTGTCCCCTTTTGCTCTTTTTTTTTTTTCTCTCTCCCTTTTTGCTTGAATACTTCTCCAGAGTTTGTTCCCTCGAGTTCTCGGCCATGAAGGTGTCGGGTAATCTCTCTCTCTCTCTCTCTCTCTCTCTCTCTCTCTCTCAGTATTCTATTCGTCCAAAGAAATTAAATACACTACTATCTGCTCTTCTTTTTTTCTGAGAGAGCCAAAAAAAAACAGATGCAATTGGTATCAAATTTTTGTAAATGTGAATGAGAGGAAGGTAGCATATTGAATAAATGCAGGATCGTGGAAAGTATTGGGGAAGGAGTGACAGATCTAAGAGAGGGAGACATGGTGGTGCCCACGTACATAGGGGAGTGTGGAGAATGCGACAATTGTAAGTCGGGAAAGACAAATATATGCTTGACCTACCCTTTATTAGCCTTCAGTGGTCTAATGAGGGATGGGAGCTCAAGGATGTCCATTAATGGATCTGGACACGGAACCACAAGGCAAAGGCTGTACCACTTCCTGAGCTGCTCCACATGGTCCGAGTACACCGTCGTCGACTCCCACTATGTCGTCAAGGTTGATCCAAGGATAGCTCCCCCCCACGCTAGCTTTATTTCCTGCGGCTTTGCCACCGGATTTGGGGCTGTCTGGAAGGAAGCCAACCTCCAAACCGGTTCTACTGTTGCTATTTTGGGTCTTGGTGCTGTTGGACTTGGAGTACGTCTATGTATACCTATCTACATACCAGATTCTAGCTCCTCTCTATTTTTATTGGAATTAATAGAGAAATATCCATTTCCTCTATCATAGCAATCAAGTTGGGTTCACCTCAATGATACTAATTGCTCATGTTATAGAGCTTGTCGAAAACATTATTCATGAGAAAAAACCAAGTTGATCGGAGATTCGTAGGGCACATGATCGTATCATATATTTTGTTCATTAAAAAATGAGTGACAAATATGACTGTATTAACATGATCCAGTTATGAGACTACCAATCTCCAATGAATTTGATTTTTTACATAAATAATTTCCTCTACACAACAATATGAACAATAAACAATTTAGATTATCAAAATGAACCCAACTTGAACACTATAAGAAAAGAATGGAGACCTCTCTAATTTTCTAAGAACTGGAGAGAAGCCAAACTCATACATATAGGCAAACATTATATGCATACATGTACGTGTGTGTGTTTGTCTGTGTTTGGGCAGCTCCCTCTCTCTCTCTCTCTCTCTCTCTCTCTCCCTCTATATATATATATATATATATATATACACACACACACACACACACACACATAGATATATCAAGAGTTTAATTTAAAGATGAATCTAAGTGCAATTGATGAAGGTGATAGAAGGGGCTCGAATGCATGGAGCAGCCAGAATAATTGGAGTTGACATAAATGAGATGAAAAGGGAAAAGGGGCTGACCTTTGGAATGACTGATTTCATAAATCCCAAATATTCAAACAAATCTATTTCAGAATTGGTAATGGAGTTGACAGCAGGATTGGGTGTGGACTACTGTTTCGAGTGCACTGGAGTCGCAGACTTGATCAACGAGGCAATCGCATCCACAAAAGTGGTAATGCTATTGCTATGTATACATAACAGATTCATTCAATCATTCGTTTTTCTCTTCTTTCTTTCTAAAACTTTTTAACTATATTCCACTATCCCATACCCCTTATATTATTATATAGATTATGATTATTTACTGGTTTATTTTTTTTGTCGTGTTGAATGTTAATGTTGGGTGGTACATGGTGCGAGATCAGGGGGTAGGGCTAGCAATAGTACTTGGTGCAGGAACTCAGAAGAGCGTGGAAATCAACTTCCTTCCCCTCTTGGGTGCTAGGGGATTGAAGTATTCTATTTTTGGTGGAATTAAAGTTCAATCTGATCTTCCGGCTTTAGTCCACAAATGCATAAATAAGGTACATTTTATTGCCTCTATTGGGTTACAGATCAAACACTAGATTCAATTCTCATCATTTATATGACAGAACAAAAAAATACGGGGGGAAAAACAGCAAATGCTCAATGAACTTTTCTTTTTTTCTTTTTCTTGCAGGAAATCAAGAAAATTGATGAGCTCTTGACTCATGAAGTTCAACTGGAAGATATAAACAAAGCACTTGACCTAATGAAAAAACCAGACTGCATTAAAATTCTAATCAACTTTTAACAAACAACTCATCTCTATCAGATCTTTGATTGCATGTGTTCCACATTATGTAATAAGTTTGAATAAGGTTGCATTAGCTTCTGCATGACTGATAAGTTGCAGGAATTGGTAATATAAATTGCAAGATTTCGAAATTCCAGAATCTCATAATTATGAGATTTGTCAATTTTATTGTTCTTTTCAACTTGTAAGTTGTGTTTACTTTAATCAACCACTCTGCAAAATATAAATAACAGAATAAATATTAATAAGTTAATGTTGTTATTATAGATGTGAAATGTACCAGTTATTACTTTAATTCATTCAAAAATAATAATGAAAAACACAATGGTAAATGATACTTCTGTGGTTAAACTGTTAGTGCTTTGCCTGGTCCTGTAAATCATACTTCCGTGGTGTGATGAATTGCTTCGGAATATCAATATGACATTGTTGTATCTGTTTTGCCGGCTTCATAAAGGTCTAGTTAAACTTACTATCTTAGTATTGATTTGGTTATGATTTTTGTTCCAAAAAATTTTCCAAAAAATTTGGAAAAAAATTTGGAACTTTGAACTTCATTGGATTTCAGAAAATTCGAATGTATAATTTACAAGTTCATCAAACAGTTTTGGAACATTATTTTGTGTATATATCATTTCAATATTTTTTGGCTTATTGTTGCATTAAGGATTTTGGTTCCTATTGTGAATATTCCTGATGCGAAACAGATCACTTATCTAAATACACCCACCAGATCATTTTTCTAAATACACCTATCAATGAGGAAATGTCCTCAATTGCGTAGCTGTTATTTTCTTCTATTTATTTTCTTTTATTTGATTTTCAAAATGGAAAACCATAATAGAGAATGGGTTTTGATCAAATCCAGTGGATATAAACTTACAATGGGTTAAGCCATGGGTCAGACCTAATTTCAAAAACTTTTATATTTTTTGGGGCATATGGAGCTGTCCCACAGATGGAGCCTACGAGCTACCTTATGTTAGGAGACAAAGAATAATGAGAAGCCGTATCCTAATGGATAGGCGAGCACTCTTACTTATAATAAAGTTAGAAAACACCATTACATCCATACAATCATGCACACCGAATAATAAATATATAATAATAATACTAATACGATGTATATCTAACACCTCCTCAAGCTGGAGCATATATATCTACCATGCCCAGTTTGTTACATAAATATAAGATACGCGGACCCAACAAAGATTTAGTGAAAATATCTACTACCTAGTCCTATGTAAGGATGGACCCAAAAGAATCAATGTGCTTCGTTCTCTCATGAAATACTGAATTTGTGGTAATATAAATAGTCGATGTATTATCAACGCAGAATCTGGCAGATCCTCGAAGGGGGAAGTGTAACTTTGTCAAAATCTGCTAAAGCCACATAATCTCAGCAGTCGCTAAAGCCATAACCCGGTATTCGACCTCAGCACTAGATCGGGAGATCACAATCTGCTTCTTGCTGTTCTAGGAAACCAAATTTTCACCAACAAAAACAGAGTAACCAGATGTAGATCTCATGTCAAATGTACATCCAGTCCAATCAACATCATGGTACCCTTTCATTCTCATATGGGCATGATCAGAAAACTAGATGTCCTTTCCCGGATTTTTGTGCAAGTACCGAAGGATGCGTAACACTGCTTGCCAATGAAGAACACGGAGATTAGATAGAAACTGACTTACTACACTCACTAGATAAATAATATCTGAACGAGTCATAGTAGTAAGATAATTCAGTTGTCCTACTGTACGGCGATACTGGTCAAGATCAGAAAGAGGCACTCCTTCATTCGGTTCTAGTTTGACATTAGTCTCCATAGGTGAGTCCACTCCTTTACCATTCATATATCCTACACGTTCCAGAATGTCAAGAATATACTTCCGCTGATAAATGAACACACCTTTCTTATTCCTGGTTACTTTAATGCCTAGGAAATATTGAAATTCACCAAGATCTTTCGTCTGAAACTTGGTACCCAAAAATGATTTAAGCTCAGCAATCCCTCCACTGTCACTACCAGTAATAACAATGTCACCCACATAGACAACGAGAAATATGCATCTCGCTGAGGTATGACGAAAGAATACAGTATGATCCTTTGCTGATTGTTGAAGACCAAACTCCTGTACTACGGAACTGAAACGGCCAAACCAGGCCCTGGGAGACTACTTCGGACCATATAAGGAGCGCTTTAATCTACATACATGATTAGGGGACCCCCCGAGTAACAAAGTCAGGTGGTTGCTCTATATAATTATAAACCTCTTCCTCCAAAACACCATGAAAGAAGGTATGTTGCGAGCGGAGGCCATCTTCGCAACAGGCGAAAAGGTATCAAAGTAGTCAAGGCCATAAGTCTGAGCATAACCATTGGCCACTAAACGAGCCTTCAAACGCTCAATAGAGCCATCAGAATAAAGTTTGAGACTGTATAGACCCACTTACAGCCAATCGCAGTCTTCCTAGAAGGAAGACTTACCAGGTCCCAAGTATTCATTTCCTCAATCATAGCTTTGCGCTAACCTGGATGAGAAAGAGTATCGACAATAGAGGAATGCAAAGTATACTGATTAAGGGTAGTAATGCACTGCTGGATAGTAGCATGTAAACCACGATAGGATGTAGTATATAAAGGATGATCTCTACAACTACGATAAGATTTGCGTAAAGTAATATGAGGGTTACTTACCTGATCAGAAGTTGGATCCAGCTAAGGAGATACTGACTCGAGTAGAGGAGAGGTGGTGTAGCCTGGTGACATTGAGGAGTCGGAGGATGATGAAAGAGCAGGTGCCTCTGAGGCAACAGGTGGAGACTCCTCGGGAATATCAACCGAAGGACTAGTCATAGGATAAGATGCCGCTGGTAAATTAGGAGAGGACTGATACAGCAGAATCTAATATAAACCATCATCAACATAGGAGAAAAGTGGAGTGGCTGAGCCATAGAATGTAGTAGATTCAACAAACACCACATCTCGGGAAACAATAAATCGTCACAAGTCAGGACTATAACACCAATATTCTTTCTGGATTTTAAAATATCCCATGAAGGGACACTTTAGTGCGTGAGCATCCAACTGTCACATTTGGTCAGGTATCTCTCACATAGCAAATACACCCAAAGATCTTGAGTGGTAAAGAAAAAGAAATCTGCTAAAGATGTAAAACTAACAAGAGTGTAGCACTATGTAGGATAGAATAGGGCAATCTATTAATAAGATAACATATGATCATCACAGTTTCACCCCAGAATACTTTGGTAACCCGCATCTGAAACATCAAGGCACGTGCAGTTTCCAGAAAATGTCTATTCTTTCTCTCAGCCACCACATTCTGCTGAGGTCTGTCAGGGCATGATGTGTGATGAATAATTCCATGTGTACGCAAGTATGAACCCAACAAGCTAACAACGTACTCACCTCCATTATCACTACGGAGCATTGTCATAGTTGTGCTAAGTCGAGTGTGGACTTCATTATAAAAGGCAGTAAACACAGTAGGTAATTCAGACCGCTTTTTCATAAGATAAAGATAAGTAATGCAAGAATAGTCATCAACAAAAGTCACAAAATACTGAAAATCAAATAAAGATGTGACATGACACGGGCCCCAAATATCTGAATAAACTAAAGAGAAATGACTCGTGGTTCTATTATTCTGTCTGGACACATATGGCACACGCAGGTGCTTAACAAGCCTACACGACTCACATTCTAACTGTGTAACCTGTCTTAACTTGAGACATAATTTCTTTAAACTTGGCAATGAGGGATGACCCAGCTAACAATGTATATCCAATATTTGAGACGATCGCCCGGAACATGCAACATCCAAAGTCTCATCCAATACATACAGGCTACCTATCACCCTTCCTCTATTGATAGTATTTCTCGAAATTAGATCCTGAAAAACACAATGATCAAGAAAGAAAGTTACATAGTAGTTCAGATCCCTGGTAATACAACTCACAGATAGTAAGTTAAACGGATTAGCAGGAGTATATAAAACATCATAGAGTATAATGGATGTAAATAGAGTAGCTACACCCTGCCTTTTCACCTCCAAAGTTTCTCCATTGGTAACAATCACCTCACTATGTTCATAGGTCAACTGATAAGATGAAAAAATACATGTGGAATGGATTATATGGACAGAAGTACCAGAATTTATCACCCATGATCTGAGGGTGGCCATACATGTAGCTGGATTACCTGCAACTGTGGCGGATGGAGTATCGGCTGTGTTCCCAATCCGCATCTGAATGAACTGATCACATTTCTCCTACGTCATATCTATAGTTCTCCGCTCAGAAGAAGGAAGAGCATCATACTCGGCCACGACATTGGTCACAGAGGATGTAGGACGCTCATGTAGCTTCCAACACGAGCTCTATAAATATTCCTGCTCTCCACAATAGTAGTAGGATCTGGTGTCACATCCACCGCGACCCCTGCCTCGGCCTCCATCACGGCCTCTACCTCGGCCTCCATCATCACAGCCTCTATCACAACCTCTACCATGAAAACCATCTCGACCTCCACCACGAAATGCACCTAAGGCTGTATGATCACCTTGGTCAATAGTAGTAATACGAGGCTTATCTTTACTGATTGCTCTGTTCATCCTTCTGAAGACCTCAGATAAAGATGGAATATCGGACCCAACCAAGATCTGTGAACGTGCAATGTCAAGTTATTGGTTCACCCCAGCTAAGAAACAAACAACCAAGAACTGCATCCTTTGCTCTCTGAAAATCTCGTATCGATTGGTAAAAAGTACCAAACGATCATACTCATCAGCTAATACCTTGAACCCAGTGAAGTAATCTAAAAAAGGCCGCTCTCCCTGCTGTATCCTGAATATACTCCGCATCACATCATACAATATGGCCAAGTTGTTAGTCGAAGCAAATCTCTCCTCGATGATGGTCCACTCCTCTCAAGCAGTGATGGCATTAGCCACCAAAACCTCAATAGAAGGCTCCATTGAATTCAACATCTTACTAAGCAGTCTAGCGTCATCTCTCTTCCACCTTTTCTATTCATCAGATCCTTTCTCAGGAGGATCGTTGAATAAATGATCCTCCTTTTCCATGCCTTCAATTGTTAACAATAACTTCTTCTTTCATAACACATATGTTTGTGGTCCAATCAATCTCGAATCCATTAACCGTGTGGATAACGATAACACATCTGTGATTCCTTATCTATCCGTACTCATTTGAGTTTTACCAACCCGTCTTTCAGTACTCATTGGAGAGTCACCAGCCCTTATCGAACTCTCAGTCGACATCACAATCTAATAATAGCAAGGAACCACGCGCAACCACTCCAACGCCAAATAAAACACAGTCACAACCTTAAATAATCATAAATGGACCACTAAACATACCTTCAAACTATCTCCATGGATTCAAACACCCTGTGACAGTCTCCTAGACTCTCAAAAGAGTAGCTAGAGTTCTCATCAGGACTATTGGTACCCGCAGGATCCAAGTAGACAACCATGGCAACCCCTAGAGCTTCAAAACAGCAGCTAAGGTTCCCCTAGGTGCTGTCGGCACTTCCAGCACACACAGAGAGAGAGAGAGAGTGAGTGGCTGTGAGAGGGAAAGAGGCTGTCTGTGAGAAAGAGAAAGGTTGTCAGTGAGAGGAAGAGAGATTGTTGGGGAGAGAGAGGCTGTCGGCAACTTCCACCAGCAGCTAGAGTGTCAAGAGATGGTGTCGGCTAGGGTTCCAGATGTCAGATGTGGCTGTCGGCACCTTCTAGAGATGGAAAATGGTCTGCCGATATACCAGGGAGGGAGAAAAGAGGCAGGCAGTGCTGGAGAGAGGCTGTCGACACCTCCAGAGATGGAGAAGGGTTAGTCAAAACTGAAGGGAAGGAGAACAGAGGCAGGCGGTGCTGGGAAGAGAGGGAGAGAGGGCTGTCGACACCTTCCAGTGGTGAAGAAGGATTTGTTGGCGGCTCGTGGCTGCTTAGGGTTAGGGTTTCATGAAGGATGAGATAATGGTATCTCTAATACCATGTTAGGAGACAAGGAATAATGAGAAGCCGTGCCCTAATGAATAAGCAAGCACTCTTATTTATAATAAAATTAGAAAACATCATTACATCCATACACTCACACAACAGATAATAAATATATAATAATAATACTAATACGATATATATCTAACAGAAAAGGATTGTCTTTGTTTCACAAAAGAAAGACCAAGGAAATTTCGTTTCCATAGTGTTAGTGTTGGTGTGAGTTGACCTGGTTGATGTGTGTGTGTGTGTGTGTGTGTGTGTGTGTGTGTCTGTGTGCCCAGACCCAATCCATAGTGTTATCCCATGAGCTTCAACGCATAGGCCCAGACCCACCCAGGAGTTTGGGTTGGGATGGGATGGGATGGGCTTGGGCTCAAGCCGAGCTTTACTGTGCGGGCTTTAGTCCACAGGTCGCGGGTCATTTACACACTTCTAGAGGGGGGTAAGGATGACCCAAGAATGAAATGGGGCTTTGTGCTAAATTCCAAGTGTAGTAAGGTGTAAACAACTTATACCAATTCACTCCACAGGGGGTAGATATTTTTTAGATTTTATTATATCACAAAGTCCTCATAGAAAAAATGCTATGAAAGAAGAAGAGGTGAGTTAGAATAAGAGCTAAGAATGTAGTTCGCTTTCTAGTTATTCTCGAAGGTGGGTCATTGGGGACCATATCTTGAAACCAACGTTTGCCCCGGTTTCAAGCCTAAGTTGTGGATTGAAGACAGAGTAAAAAGGCCAACCTGGTACACAAAACTTCTACGTATGCAGGGTCTAGGAAGGGGAGCAAACCATGATAAGTCTATATTACGCAATCTTACCTTGCATTCGCAAGAGACTGTTTCTATATTTGAAACAGAGTAGCCATTTTAATTCCATGCAAAGTCTGCCATTTCAAATCGAGGAATCGTAGCCATTTCAAATCCAAGCTGAGTAACCACTTCAAATATAAGGCAAAGTATGTCATTTCAAATCCAGACAATGTACGCCAATTTAAATTCAGGCAGAGTATCCACTTCAAATCCAAGCAAAGTATGCCATTCAAGTCCAGGCAAACAAAGTATGTCATTTCAAATCTAAGTAGAGTAGCTATTTCTAATTTAGGTAAAGTATACCACTTCAATTCAAGGCAAAGTATTTCATCTCAAATCTAGGCATAGTAGCCATCTCCCGTCCAGACATTGTAACAATTTCAAATCCAAGCATCCCAACCCTCTCTTAATTTAGGTGTTTTACACCTTTTCACTTAAGCACGGTAGCACCAAATCCCAATCAGGTTGTAGCACCTAAATTAATGCCTCGCCTGGCATAGCCATAATGCCAAAAATCCAAACTTATGCCTTTCTTCCTTCAATCCTACGTCACAAGGCGTTCATGTAGTACAACAATACCAAAACTAGGTCTTAATTCTAGCATTTGCTTCATAAAAGGTGACTATAGTACCTAGAATTTCAATAAATCATAATCCAAAGGCCTTTATTCCGTAATTGGTCGTTATTCATTAAACCTTGAACCTAGCCTCTGTTTGGCATCTCTTAAAAGCTAGATTTTTGCACCCCAAAAAAATCATCTTTTAAGTTGTAGTGTTTTGCATCCGTAAAAAGCCACTAGTTTTTTTTTAAACTTTAATTTCAGGGGGGGGGAAAAGCATATACACATCCCAAACACTCTTTAACTTTTTTTGGAGTAAAATGACTATAATATCCTCAATTAAAAAATTAATTTTACTCAAACAAATAAAAAATAAAAATTGTGCCAATATCTCAAACACTACAACTTAAAAACAAAAAATAAGGACATATTAGGCATTTTAATAAAAAACAAAAGCAAAAAAACTATTATAAAAAATTTTACCAAACAATCTAACATTTTTTTCATCATCTTTTTTCAAAAAAAGTTAAACTTCTTAAAAATCAAGTTTTTTAGACATTCCAAACAGGACCTTAGTCTTCGATTGGAAGTAAACCTGGGCCTTACTTCCCCTAATAAGTCGTGATTTAGGGGGTTCAGCTTCCCAATTAGTCGTAATTCAAGGATCTTATTTCTCAGTTGGTCATCATTCGAGGGCCTTTAGTTCCCTAATTGGTCGTAATTAAGGAACCTTAATTCGGGGCTTCAGTCACTCAACTGGAGTAATTTGAGGCCTTAGACCTCCAGCTAGATTAATTCAACAGCCCTAGTTCATAATCTTATCTCAAAAAGCATTTTAGTAGTCAACAAATTCTCATTTAGGCCTTAATTCTTGATCTGGCCTCATAAGGTATCCCTAGTCAAAAATTTAAGAATTAGGCTAAACCTCCAATGACGATGAAAGCTCCAAATCAAGCCTTAGGATCAAGGATGTCCTAAACATTCCATAATTCAACCAACAACACAAGATCACGCAGATCCACCCATCAGGTGTGAACTGCTAGTGTTAACACTACGTTGTCCCACCTCTAAGCCTTAGGATCAAGGATGTCCTAAACATTCCATAATTCAACCAACAACACAAGATCACGTAGATCCACCCATCAGGTGTGAACTGCTAGTGTTACACTCTATGTTGCCCCACCTCTAAGTCTCGCCCTATAAATATAGCAAAGAATAATCAGCAAAGCATAAAGGTCACAAAAACTCCTTCAATTCATAACTCAATTCCACAACAGCTAACCGTTAGAACCGAGACGGTACCGTATCATGTCCTCCCCAGGTAAGTACCATAATACAAGCCTCAAATACATCATGGCACCTCATATCCATATTATAGGCACTATGGCACTGCTAATTTTGCATCCAAGCACCATCATCTTGAGTCTTTCTCGTCAGATCTGAGCTCTCTCCACCCCAATAGTATGTCCTAAAATCTCACTATCACTAAAAACATCTCGAACCACGAGGGAAATGACTTAGGACGCTCTAGTAAATGGTCTTACGTCACACCTAAAATTATTTGGAAATCAGAAGTTAATTAGGCCACTCATAGCATCTGACTGACTCCAAAAACACTGTATCGAGCCCACCAAGTGGAGCATCAGCTTCCATGCCAGAGATTATAAAAAATATTCATTCACAGGCCGCTTAAAATAGAGACCCAAACGCTAGGGCATGTTGTTATTGTGAACTAATAATGGGCTGCAAGTGATTTGGGCTTTCTAAATTGAGCCCCCACTGAAGTTTATATTTAGTATAAATATATTTAAGTTCACATCATGTTTATCATTAGTGATAACTATAGCTACTTGTCTTTTGGTCACAGGTTCAAGACATAGTGCTTGCGATTAGACATTTTTTTCAAGCTGTAACAGTCTCATTTCCAAATTATTCCAAGTCATCCAAAATTTTATATAATTTTTAAGTGATCCAAATGTTTAAAATGCTAAACAATACGCACAAAACATAAAAGACAACAGCAACAATCAAAATATACAACTTTCTTATCCCATAATAAAATCACTTTCCGTGTGAAGGAACTAAAATAATTGATTTTAATTTCACCAATTTCTGGTCAAACATGAAATATGAATAAAAAATGTATGTTATTGCTAAAAAGCTTATAATAAATAAGCAAAATTACAAGCTTGATTAGTTATTTTGCAAATAAAACACGTGAAACTTGGTATATAAGTCGTAGTCCATAGTTATCAAATTAAGATACGAATCGTTTATCCTTTTTTTATTTTTTTGAATTGTGTATCATATTGTATCGAGTATCGTAAGATATTTAACATATATGAAAATATGTCTAAAAAATATGCATATTTGATATAACACAAGCATCTTATAAGAAAAAAATATTAAGTAATGTTAATTAATAACATTGTGAAGATATGGTTCTCAAAATTAAAAATATACATTAATCAATACTTAATATATTTGAAAAATAATAAGAAATATCCCAAGTAAATGCACTCTTACAACCCAAATCGGACTTATCATATATAATATGCTATTTGTATTATTCCACCATATCATTTAAGTTTTAAAATTTTAATATACGACTTTTAAAATATCAACTACTTTGTTCATAAAATAAAACTATATCAATGTTATTGGCCGTAAATCAATGTTGTAAAGTACTTAATAGTAGACGAGTAGATATTTAACAAGTTGATATTACGAAGGCAGACAAATATTAAAGAAAAAGTGCTCTAAATATCTTGACAATATAAAATTTTCTAATAATATTTATTTATACAAATTAAATTATCAAAAAAAATTAAGTATTAATGTATCGTATTTATCGAATCATGTATCGAGTATCGCACATAGTATTATGTATCGTCTGTATATCGTAAGATACAAGTTAACATATGCGATATATATTGATTTACCCCTTTAATGTATCGAATCGTAAGAAACGTATCACAAATCATAAGACTTTGACAACAGTAAGTGGTACTATGTTATATTCAATTTTTGTTCGTAAGTTGAGTTTTGTTAAAATATTACTGAAAAATCATATATTGTGTATTTAAATTTTTATTGTCATTTTTGTTTTGAATTTATCATACAAATTTTAGGAGCCCCTCGTTTAGGGCTCCAAATTCTCAAGGTCAACCATGCATGTATTATACTAACAACAATGGCTTTGACAGCTTCAAACAAATTGACTAATTATCTTTGGTGGGAAAAAAGTTAACATTTAACAAGAAAACTAGCCAAACTTTGGGCAAACACACCGTTATCAGCCTCATGTAAATTGTATTATGAGATCTTCAATGAATCCCAGCTAGCTGAAATGAACTCCAGAAATTTGGTTAATTATTATGCAAACAACAGAAGCAGATCTTACATGGTAGCTTCTTCTGGGTCGCTTTCAATTGGTATAGGAGGCATATTATTGCCACCTCTCAACCGTGAAGAGACATTGTCAATGGCAGAATTGAGTTGACTGATTTTTGCATTCAAGGTCTGCCTGGTTTTCTGCATTCCAAGAAAAAAGAAAAAGAAAAAAAAAAGAATCATGGCAAGTAATCCATATTACAATCAGGAGAACTTCAGTGCAAAGCCAATAACACTTAGTTACCTCTAAACCTTCATCATAATATATCGGTTGCTTGGCCCTGCGGAAACCGTATTCATCTTCATTCAGCAGTGATCTCCTGATCTATAAATAGAGAGTGAGAGACAGAAAGAGAGGAAACCACATAAACTCCAATGAGATAGAGCAGACACCTAAACAACACTCATACAAAACCACAGAGAGAGAGAGAGAGAGAGAGAGAGAGAGAGAGGAACTTTCAAACATTGGTCAATAATTTTCAAAGGAACTTAGAGACATTACAGCTAAATGAATAATTTTAAAGAGAACAACCATTTGGAAACCTGGGGATTCAAACATCGTAAAATGGATTTTGGAGTACAATAGGGAAAGGGCTCCAATGAGCAACAAAGAAATCAAAAATGAATTGTCATCAGCATAATTTGGAACAAATCAAGTATTATATGTATGAAAAGAAAGCGATCACTGAAAGAGATGCAAAGATTAGAAGAATGATCCAAAATTCCTTTTTATCTGATCTTCTTGGCAATGAAATTGATGCAGTTTATAGTCCTTATTCAATAAGCAAAACCAGGTCTCTACTTTCAAGACGTTAATGACGTAGAGCTGCAACAACTATTCGTACATCCTCTTCACAGGTGAATCTAGGAATAAATGTCTTCCAAAACTAAGAAACATTGGAAACCCTTTCACATAATTGATAATGACGAAAACAATGTTTAGATTCATCGGTTCACAAATTGAAATGTCAAACCTGTATACTATTACTACACAGTAAAAGCTGCAGTGCTTAGTGATGGAGACAACAAACTAAAGCTAAATAATCACCTGGGGAGCAAAAATGTATGCTAGAGTTCCAAACAATGCTCCTCCAAAAAGGAAGCCCACAACAAATTCACCTCCTCTTCCTCTACAATCACTGCATGTGGCAAACTATATGATTACAATTAAAAAGTCAATACTAATTCAATACTAAATTATTACAAAAGTCTACTTAGAGCATAAAGAAGTCAATATAATTATCACTTCAAAAAATCCTTAACGTAAGGCAGCAATCAAGAGAGAGGGAATCCACAATATAAATGTGCAAATGCCACCCTCTACCATGAAGACAGGGCTCACCTGCATTACATCTTCACCAGCTTCAACATCTTGGCCAGCCCATAAATAGGTTTTTGAAAAATTCCGTGGAATTTTACCACTATTCAACATAATCACCACCCCTTCACGAACCCATCTTGATATTACAGCTCTTTTCAATGGCATAGCTGTCCTTGAGGGTTTATTTGTTTAGGGGCTTTGGATGGTAGGAATAGATATTATATCATGTGAGCCACAGAGGAGGCCTTTGGTTGACAAAAATGTTTAGATATAATATCCATGTTAAGTGCCAAATCTGCGGATTGAGGTGTGATATTACAAATCGACTCCATTCAATGGACAGTTTTTCCCTTCCTCAGCCACCGCACCAACGTCGAGCACAGCACCCTCTTTCACTTCTGCCAGCTCCTCATCCTCCTTCCAAGCATCACCGCTGCAATTGCACACGTCGCCACCATGCACCCCACTGCCAACCCCAATTCTACCTTTCCCATATATCATCCACCACACCTTTCAACACCCAACCATTCACGCCATGAAATGACGCCACTTGTCGACCTGAAACCCTGTCACAGTCACCAACATTTAACCGGAGCACTTCTCCGATCAATTCCTGGCATGAGTTGTCAGAGCGGAGACAAACACAACTTACTAAAAGATGGAGACAACTTGCTCAAAGAAAAGTTTAAAAGGGAAAGAGAGGGATTCAAAGGAGAAAGAGAGAGTCTGAGGCGATGGATTCTCCATTGTTTTACTTCAATTCGATGCTAAATCACGGAGCAAACATGGAAAGAGCAAGTTCGGTATTAATAGGTTTGTATAAGGATATAAATGAAAAAGGTTACTTTTAATCCTCCATCTCCATATCAATATGCACTTTTTTACCAAAAAACCAAACATGGGATGGGTATATAGCTAAAGATTATATCTCCAAACTTATATCTATTGAATTTCATACTAACCTCTATATCCGAAGTTAGTTTATATTCGTCTATTTATCTCCGGACAAACAAACTCTATCACTGAGCTAATAGTCCGCCACGCGAGCCTCCAACTAGGGGCCCGCTATGCCAAAAGCAAGAGAAAGCCCATCCTTCTCTTTCCTTTTTTCGTCCCTATGTCACCACATCGGGTGGGGGGCAATAGAGACGTAAAAAGGAGGATCTTATCAACTTTTTTCTGCCCTAGAATAATAAGCTCATGAGCTTGTTCTTACTTCACCATCCAGAAACAAAAGAAGACTTCCATCTCCAAGTTTAACTCAAACTGACGTAGCTTCCTAAGTCATATTAGTGTTGGCAGTTTC
The DNA here is from genome assembly GCA_034768845.1 of Heliamphora exappendiculata. Lineage (NCBI taxonomy): Eukaryota > Viridiplantae > Streptophyta > Magnoliopsida > Ericales > Sarraceniaceae > Heliamphora > Heliamphora exappendiculata. The sequence goes on along the minus strand of JAOTRH010000025.1, from coordinate 15,028,262 downwards.
CATGTGAGAAAACTTACATTTAGGGATTGTATTGTAATGGGCCTTAGTGTTAAATATATTTAGTATTAATAATATCCTGTGGGGAAGCCCACAATATTTATTGTATGTCTTCGGTGCTTAACAAATACGCGTACACATCCCACAATGTAATACACGCTTTCCTGTATTCTTTCTCTCATTTCTAACATGATATCAGAGCTATGAAATCTTAGCCATCACGAAACCCTAACCCTAATCCTACCTATCAGTGGCAAAACCCTAACCCTAACCCTAGTCGCCACCCAACAGAACCTATCACCGTCAGACCATCTCGCCTACCCCCGTCGGCAACCCCGAAGGCCTCGCCGACCATCGTCGGCTCTCCGGGAGCCTGCGCCGACCACCATCGACCCTCGTCGGCGACTCCAAAGTCTGCGCCGACCTTCGTCGGGGCTCTAGCAAGCTTCGTCGGCCCTCGTCTGTCCTTCCAGAGGCTTCGCCGATCCTCGTTACCCCCTCCAAGGGTGCCATTGTCCACAGTCGGCGCGACCACAAAGGTCACCGACCCTCGTCAGTCCCTCCAGGGGTGACATCGACCACCATCCACCATTCTAGGCCCTTGCCGTCCACAGGCGACCCATTCTAGGCCCTTGCCGACCACTGTAGGCTCCTTCTGAGTCTTGTCGCCCACTCCTAGCCTTCCGACAGATCTCGAACCAGTGCGACCAGGTTCTTCTTCCCTCACAGTGATGTCTGCTGGTTCCCTGATGCTGTGAGGGTCTGGTGTGGTGCCTTATCGTACCTCCGTGTGGATTGAAACGTGTATTTCGTGGTATTTTTTGGTTCCTTATTGGTGCACAAGGATGTCAGAGGATTCTGTAACTCGCGAATCCAATGTTGAAACTGGTTGGCAGCGTACCACAGAGGTGTTTTCCTCATCCACACGATTGGTAGATCGGCGACTTGATGGCGCCAACAGTTATGCATTATGGAAGAAAAAGTGTTTTGAAGTCACTTCGGGGAATGGAACTCGATTCCCACTTATTTGATGATCCTCCATCTTAGACCTCAGCAACCTTTCGGACCTGGACCCGGGACGATGCCCGGATATTCAGTCAGCTACTCAATTCAATGGAACCTTCTGTTCAGGCCTTTGTAGCTAACACTGATACCGTACGAGAGATCTGATCCTCATTGGAGTCAATTTATTCATCCACCAATGACCCTTCCTGTTTATATGATGTTATGAAAGGCTTCTTTCAGTCTCAACAATCTGGAAAGCCGCTTCAAGATCATTTTCTGCAATTCAAGATTTTGGCAGACGAGTTTGACCGGCTCCTTCCATTCACGAATCAGTTGTCCCAATTTCAGCAGCAGAGACAACAACTACTGGTGGTGTGCTTCTTGGCCAATTTGGATTCCGAGTTCGACTCAGTGCGTTCTCCGATCCTTGTCGGGGAAGATATTCCTACTCTTTTCGAGACATTCCGACGCCTAAGTCGAGCCTCTCGTCGGGATGACTCTCGAGGCCCTACTACAACCCCTGTTGAGGAATCTGACCAATCTGCTCTAGTAGGTATTCATTGTAACCGCAACAGTCGAGGCCGCAGTCGTGATAGTAGCAAGTCTGGTCGTGGAGGGGGTCGTGATGGTGGTCGCGAGACCCGTGCATGCCATTATTGTAGGATTAGAGGGCACATTCGTAGTGAGTGCTACAAACTTCATGGAAAGCCTCCACTGGTGGCCAATGCCACAACTGATTTTAGCCAGCCAGACTATATCCAACCGAGTCCTCATGGAGCATCTAGCTCAGCCAGACGCATTGTGGATATGACTACAACATAGTACAATCAGTACATGTATGGACAGACTGGACAGAATGCGAGTTCGTTTGAGGTACCAACAACCACATTTGCAGGTAATCCTACTACATGTGTGGCTACCCCCCACACTTGGGTCATAGATTCTGGCGCTTCTGCTCACATGGCTGGCTGGATCATCAGGTATTCTCTTTGATTACAAGCCTACCCCTGGTCATGCTGGTGTCTTGGTGGCTAATAGATCTTCTCTAGCTGTCAAGGGTTGCGATGTTGCGACACCAACCTCTGCTCTCTCTTTATATAATGTCTTGCACACCCTTGATAACCCATTCAATTTACTATCCATCAGTCAAATTACCTCTGATTTGGGTTGTTCAATGCCATTCTTTCCTGATTCTTGTATTTTTTAGGATCTTTCGACGAAGAGGACTATCAATAGAGGACGGGTCTCTGGGGGATTGTATCTGCTGGATGCTGCTCTTGCTCAAAAGCATATTCAGCCATATTATCTTCTGCTCTTGATATTCACTGTCGTGTTGGGCATCCTAGTTTACAGAATCTCAAATTACTTTATGCTAGTTTAAAGCCTGTGTCGACTATTGAGTGTGAGCCATGTTGCTTTGCTAAGCACCTGCGTGTGCCTATCCCTTCTCGTGTCAATAAAAGAGCTTCAGCTCCGTTTCAGTTAGTTCATTCCGATGTCTTGGAACCTAGTCCGGTCACCTCTTTATTTGGTTTTTGCTACTTTGAGAGTTTTGTTGATGATTACTCTCACACCACATTTCTCTATTTAATAAAGCATAAATCTGAGGTTTTGTCTGTGTTTACCCAATTTTGCATGACTATACAAA
>JAOTRH010000025.1:15000459-15025512 GCA_034768845.1 Heliamphora exappendiculata | reverse complement strand
ACCCTGGTTAAACTCTTTATACTTCTCGTAAAAGAAAAATGCCTTTAAGATTTAGCCATTTAGTTCCATAAAAGCAAGGTCATCAACATCAAACTGCACATCACAAGATAATGTGTACCTGGTTATCAAGTATCGACCACCAGGTAAACGACAAGGCCACTAAAACCGAGGAGCTAAAAAACATTTCAAAAATACATAGTTATTAGTTATACTTTTAAGCGTGAAGTAGATAGCAACATAGGAACATGAAATTAATAGAAGAATCGATGTCATTAGACGCTTTGTCAACATTGTTGAAGTTGTTAAGAATCATATGTTATAATGTGCACCATAGATTATATGTTCATACAAACATATATGTAACATAAAATTTATTGCTATAAATTATAGTCAACATAAATTTTAAAGTTTTCTATATTGCTCCCTCAAGGTTTAGGAATCAAGGAGCTATCTAAGCCATATCTCGCATACAACTATACAAGGAATGATAAGAGATATTTTTTGTCCACTATTCTATTTTGTCCACTATTCTATTTTGCCCACTATTCTATTTTGCGATGTCTCAAATGGTCAACCCATTTGAAGCATTGTGATATGCAGTCTTATGCTCTAAAATATTATCCATTTAGATGAGAATTTATCCTTTAAGATGAGAATAAGCATTTAACAACGTAAATGTAGCCATATGCGCTGCTTATCCCTTTAAAATATTGAATTTCCCAGAGTGGACACTAAAATATGGAATGGGGGGTGTAAGCAAGCAAGCAAACAAACAGAAGACCATAAAAAAGTAGAATGCATGTCACCTCCCTCGCCTTTATTGGTATAGAGCAGCTAACCTTAGATTCCGATCCATTTTCTCACATACAATGGCCCTGCTACTACCTCAACATAGGGGCAGAACTACTATGGGGCCGAAGAGGGACCACGGCACCCCCACACCTTTGAGAAATTACCTATAGATCTGGAACAGCACATTAGCAATGTGCCTATCCAATAGAAGGGGGCTATGTGTTTACATGATAAGAAATAAAAGAGAAAAGTGAGAGAAAGTGGGCAATTCTCAAAACACTATTGGTTCCACACATTGTTATGTGGTGTTATGAACCTACTACAACAATTTTCACCCACTTCAGTGTAACCCTCTTGCGTCAATGTAAATTATACACACACACACACAAGATATTATACTATTCAACTCCCACGATCTCTAAAACCTCCATAAATCGCAACTTTTTTAGAGTGAGTTATGCGTCCAAATGTCAATTCAAACTTTGAAATATCTTTAGGTGAAAGTTGATATGATTAAGACGAAATCATCTCATTGCAGAATAAATGCATGGAAAGATATATAAAGTACACACATAAAGATCATAAGGATTTTATCAAATAGTGCAATTATGTTTTTCTTATTTTTTCCTATTTTGCCCCTTCAAGTCAAATTCAGGAGTACACCCCTGCCCCTGCATCGATCATATGGTCCCTATACTAACTTATTTGAGCCAATAACTTCAGCTTTTGTTGGAGTATATTTCTTTGCACCAATTTAAGTGTCCTATCAACTAACAAGTAATAACATTTTATTTATAAGTACATAAGTTTATATAAAAAGACATTAAGGGAATCCTACCTGTATACAAAGGGAGAGCACAGAAAGGACTCCACGAAAATAAAGGTAAACTAATGGGGAAAAAGAAAGAAGCTCTACGAAAAATAATCATCCTACAAATAAACACTATATGAAGTCAATTGTAACATCAATAGACTTTGTTACTCTTTCAAATAGCCAACCATACAAGTTATTATGAAGAATACCCTTCAATCTGTACAACGATAAATTGGCACCATCAAAACGGTAAATTGACCCCATCAAACAATGTTCTATTGCATTCCAACCACAACAACCACAACAAATGGGTCAAAACTATCTCTCTCTCTCCTCTTCCAACTTGTCAGAATTCAACAGTCACCTCCTTCTCTAAATCTACCCAAAAGTATAAAACAAAACCCCACAGTTACCTCGCAAACTCACTATGAATTCCAGATGAGAAACCGACACCCCCTTAATCTTACCAAAAAAAACATCAAATTTTCAACATGTAACATTATGGAATGGAATTATATGAAGTATAGCAGAAACATGAAAAGCCAAGGGGCAAAGCAATGATTTACCTCCTGCTCATCAATAATAAGTTGTGTTTCGTTCTTACCTAATGAATAGAGATAGATAACTGTATGGCAGATTTACAGCTCCAAAACCAGATAAGACAGCCATAACAGTCACGCCAACGACCCCAATTCTGCTGACCAATTGAGGCATTGTGAAAAAACCTGTGAGGTGAAATCATGATAAACAAAACAGCTAGAGATGGGAACGCCATTTATTGTAAACCAATTACTCTAAACAAATGGGTGTGAACAAAAGAACAAAAAAAGGAAAAAAGAAAGAAAATGGAAGAAGGAAGAAACAGGTAGAGATATATGGAAAAACTTGTGCAAAAGAACAATTTTGGCATGTCACCATAAGGGTACACAGGCAGGAATGGCATGTAGAGAAAGATCAAAGCAACTATGCAATTCAACAACCAGATTATTTGGTAGTTGAATTCCATAGAGACTGGAGCAATTGAGGCTAGGAGTAGTACAAATGCGTAAGAGGGCCTTTTTTTTGGTTTGTGTGAAGAGAGAGAGAGAGAGAGAGAGAGAGAGAGAGATTCCATCTCTTTGGCATGATCCTGACCAAGCAAAAAAGCACACTCAAACCTTTATCCGGTGAAGGCATAGGAAAATGAATGCCCATGCGCCAAAAAGCATATAGAAATGCCAACAAGAATAAGATGGCACCAAGTGCAGCCCTTTCCTTCCTCACACCTGATAAGAAAATTAGAGATTTAGTGAATTAAGTTTGCATCTGTACAAATAATTATCACTTACAGGCTTGGTATAACATAATCTACAATTAACTAAGCAGTAGTTCCCATGAAGAATATAAATCTTCACGGGGAGAGGATGGGAGGGAGGAAGAAATATGCAGAATGAGAAATAGCACACCTGCGCAACCATGCAACTTACCGTTGTTGCAAAGCATCAAGTAACAGTGATAATAAGGTAACATGAAGACCAGTAACATTATTAAACAGAATAAATCCACCTTCCAGTTCATCCATCTCGCCCTACATCCAACAAGGAATAAAATGCCTTCAGATCACTATAAGTTGTACAAAGTGTGCCGATCAATTCAAATAACTTGACATATAATTGTAGGAACATCTTTTTTTTAATCGGCAAATGCACACTCACTCACTTTCACAACTCACACATCTTACTCTTGATAAGACTTGAACCTCTCATTTCCCATTTGGGAGTGCGACACCCGTAGCAATGCCTCTTGATACTGTGTGAAGTCCTCACTAATCACTCTTATGATTATGTATTCCCAATAATTCAGCAAGCGTCACCACGGCTTTGAAGACATGGAATTTGCATTTATTACTCTCATCATCCTAAAACGAATAGTTGCATATTACCCTAGCCGGCAGACCTCAATAACTACAGTTACCATATATGGAGCTACGATATATGCCTCGCCAAGTGAAAACAGACACTCTTATTGAACAAGTACAATTGAGATTAACTATAATGACCGCACAAACTCTTGAAACAGTGTTACACATACACTTCGCGTTGCTGTTGCTTTTGTTCGGAACAGACGCGAGATGAGTATGATTACAAAAAAAAAGTACGGCTCCTTTCAGAGCCATTCGAGAAAGAGAGGGCAAGAGTTAACAAAATTCCCAAAAAAACTCAAAGCAAGTGTATAGGAACCCTAGCTGATTTCAAATTAAAATTTGGCAATCACAAATATCGAATTCAGCAACGTACGTCATTGCTGCATTTCTGGCAATACATTCTAATTGGTGAACAATTTTATGCATACATGTTGGATGAGCAAAACAGAAATGTAGAGAGAAAAGCCCAGAAAGAGCGAGAGTAGAAGAGAGCTTTAACTCTTTGGAGAGAATGGGGATAATCTCAAATAAGACGAGCTGGAGGAGGTTGCAAGAAAAGGCGAAGACGACGCTGAAGATGATCTGAACAAGTGCCCTCTTCTCTTCGTACTCTTTGTAAAGTCGTCTGTTCAGGAACCACAGCCCCGCCCATCCCAGCAGCGAAAGCGACCCTACCACCACGGCTCCCTCGTAGACCGCACGACCCCAACCCATTTTTCCACCTCTCCGACGATGATGATCTGTGACTGTTCCTTTTAATTCTCTCGCTCGGATATATGCCGCTATAGTTCTAGAATACAAATAATAAATGTATTTTTTTTACTGTTGGAATATATGTATTGATTTTGATGGTGTCTACTTATCGGGAAAATACTAAAACCACCTTGGTTATTGAAAAATCTATTTTTTTATTTTTTTATTAATTCTTTTAATCATGGCCTACTTCATCTTGTTACTTAATTCAATTGTCCAAATTAATTTAGGCAGGATATCCCAAAACTATATTGGGCCATTATAGAAAAATTCCTACTTTAATCGTCATGTCCTCACGGGTAAGCACCCACTTAGCCTATATTTGATATGGGTTTTTTTTTGTTTTTTTTGTAGGTTTTTTAGTTTTTTAACTTTTTTTATAAAAAAATAAATATAAAAATATATTAAAAAAAGCTAACTGAGGCAAACAAGTAAACTTTTTTTGATGCTTTTAAGCAAAAAAACTCTTAACAAAGTTAATCCAAACATAGACTTAGAAATGACACTAGAGGGTTTTCAGTATAACTTCTCGGACGAACAAGTCAATTGGATTGTTACGATGAGAAATCTTAGAGATCTTATGACTAGAGAATATTCAGAGTGTTATCTCTCTCCTGGTATACTATCCCTTTTAACGAATCCTGGTGACACCTGGCAAACACACCACGTGCAGTCGATTGTAACCGTAGCATGATTAGTTTCCATATCTGCTTGACGCGCTGCATAGAATACTTGCCAATCCTGACCAGCCAAGATAGGTTTATACAAGCCCTTGGGTTCTTGAATGTAGGATTGCTCCACTGGTCAGCCTTCCCTGACCAGCCAGTCACGCCCTTGATCGTTCGCTCAGTACCCCATGTTTATGGCTTTTATAAGCCATACTGGAACAACTTTACACTTATTCAAACCGTGTTAACTCAAAATCAGATCGAATTCTCATATCCTCATCAATAACCCTCTGTTCCCAATTAGCGTTCCTCGTGACTGACTAGGAATACTGACGTCTAGAAGGATCTAATGATAACCACCAAAAGCAAAAACAAACAGTCTTCATTTCAGTCGATTGGACTCCTCCCCAGCCGACCGAAAGACCTTCTAAAAAAATACCATTTTCAAACAGAGAACATTTCAGTCGACTGACCCCATGAGTCCAGTCGACTGACCCCACAAGTCCAGGGCACTGAACCTCACAACTCAAGATCCAGTCGACTGAACTCATACGTCAAGTCGACTGAACTTGCCCAGAAAATGTTTTTAGCAAGGGTTTTGTGATTTCAAACCTCAAATCAAGCCTTTAAACTCCTGTTTTTGATATACACAAGCACACCCTAGCTTTGGACTATCACAAAACCTCAAAAGACACATCCAACTCCCGATTTCATCCAACCGAAACGCCGAAAAGAGTTTTAAAACCAAAAACCCTAACTTTGAAACAAAAATAATTTTCATGCGATTCACACGGTGAAAACACATAAGATTACATTTATAATCCTTATATAGCAGTAGAATCTGAGATCCTACCTCGTTGGGTTAAAAACTCGATGCTTTGATCTACGTGCAAATTCGAGCTTCGCAAAAAACAAAATCCGCCCTGATGGATGCGTATACCACGATGCCAAAATTAAGGACCCACTGATGGCTCGTTGAAAATAGATCCCCGGACCCCCGAGAAGTTAGAGAGAAGGCAGAGAGAATATGGAGGAAACTTAGGAGTTAAGTTTTGAAAATATATTTTGAAAATATCTAATTCCAGATATTTATAGGCCTTCAAAATATTTTTTTTTTGAATTTAAAAAATTCGCACAGAAACTCCCTACAACCCCGAGAAGCAACCCCTCATGCTCAGATTAAACAAAACAGGCATCGAAACAGATATATGCATATTAAGGCCAAAAATGCTAAAACGCGACTAAAATCACGGAATATGCATATAAATAAAAAATGAACGGTACAAGGTCTCACAACTCACCCCCCTTAAGGAATTTTGCCTCCGAAATTCACTACAAGGTCACGAGGTGAACAACTCCGGGTATCTCTCACGAACCCCAGACTCAAGCTCCCAAGTCGTTTCCTCAATTCCGTGATGAAGCCACTAAACATTTCCATAAGCAATCGTGGAGCTCCTCATCCGTGACATTTTCATCAACTCGCAACTCAGTCCAATCCAGCACATGAGACGGATCCGGCTCGTACCTCCGAAGCATAGAAACATGAAAGACGTTGTGCACAGATGCAAACTGAGGCCGTAAGGCCAGACGGTACGCTACCACCCCAATCCTTTCCAGGATCTTAAAGGTCTGATAAAACGTGGTGATAGCTTCCCTCTACGTGGCGAGACCTTTAAAAACACATGGTCTCCTACGACAAACTCTAACGGTCTCCTCCTCCGATCAGCATAACTCTTCTGGCGACTCTAGGCTGTCACCAGTTGCTGACGAATCACTGTAATCACCTCAGTCATTTCCCGCACTAGATCGGGTCCTAAAACAGCGGTCTCTCCCACCTCTGCCCAACACACAAGCGATCTACATGGCCTACCATACAAAGTCTCATATGGTGCCATCCCGATACTGGACTGATAGCTGTTGTTGTATGCAAACTCTGCCAATGATAGATGATCCTCCCAAGAATCTAAAAAATTAAGCACACAGGCTCTCAACATGTCTTCTAAAATCTGAATGGTCCTCTCAAACTGATCGTCGGTCTAAGGATGAAAAGCTGTACTAAAAGTCAAGCTCGTCCCCAAAGCTACCTGAAGACTCTGCCAAAAGTGCAATGTAAAGCGCGAGTCTCGATCAGAAACAATAGTGACCGGTACTCCGTGTAGTCGGACTATCTCCTGAATATACAATCTGCTCAATCTGTCCACCGAGTCTCTCACTCGAATGGAAAGAAAATGTGCTGACTTTGTCAGCCTATCTACTACAACCCAAACAACATAATGTCCCTTCGGCGAGCGTGGAAGTCCTGATACAAAATCCATAGTGACATTCTCTCACTTCCACTCAGATTCAAGCAACGGCTGTAATAATCCTGCTGGCCTTTGGTGCTCTACCTTCACTTGCTGACAAGTAAAGCAACGAGAGATGAATCGAATCACATCCCTCTTCATTCCCGTCCACCAGAACTGACGGAGTAGATCGTGATACATCTTCGTGCCTACCGGATGCACTGAAAGACGTGAGTGATGAAACTCATGTAGCACATCAGCACGGCACGACTCCTGCACAAACAATCGCCCTAACAGCCTCCAACTCTGCACTGAACTCATCTCCTATCCTGCTGTATCTGCCCTACTGACAATGCGGTCCCGTATCATCTGAGCCTCCTGATCGGTCCTCTAGGCATCCAACACACGTGCAACTAAAGTGGGCTGTGAAGCAATTGCATATGGGTCGCACCTCCCACTGTCTCCCCAAGACACAGATCAAACTCTCCAACGTCCACAAGCATGTCCCACTCTCGCATAGCCACTGAAGCTAATGAGCCGTGAGATCTCCTACTAAGTGCATCAGCTACGATGTTTGCCTTACCCAGATGGTACTGCAAATTGAAGTCGTAGTCTTCCAACAACTCCATCCATCGTCGCTGGCGAAGATTTAAGTTCTTTTGTGAAAATATGTACTTTAGGCTCTTGTGATAAGAGAAGACCTCGAAACGCTCACCATAGAGATAGTGACACCATGCCTTCAAGGCGAAGACCACAGCTGCCAATTCCAAATCGTGTGTCGAGTAGTTCCTCTCATGTGTCTTCAACTGTCGGGATCCATAAGCTACAACCTTACCCTCCTGCATCAGAACGCAACCCAAACCCTCATGTGAACCGTCGCAGTACACTGTGTAACCCAAACCTCGCTCAGGAATAATCAGCATGGGTGCACTGGTCAATCTCTGCTTCAGCTCCTGGAAAGCTGACTCACAGGACTCGCTCCATACAAACGTGACTCCCTTTCGCGTCAAATGCGTCATCGGTGCTGCAAGCCTAGAGAAGTCCTTCACAAACCGCCGATAATAACCTGCCAGACCGAGAAAACTGCGTATCTCAAAAACATTCTTTGGTTGTTGTCAATCCGTCACTGCATCAGTCTTCATCGAGTCCACTGATACCCCATCCTTCGACACCACGTGTCCAAGGAATCTAACCTCCGTTATCCAAAACTCGCTCTTCTCAAATTTCGCATACAAGCGATGTTCTCTCAGAAGCTGCAAAACAACATGCAGATGCTCCTCATGCATCTCCCTCGTGGGTGAATAGACAATAATGTCATCCAAGAACACAACCACAAAACTGTCCAGATAAGGGTGGAAGATACGGTTCATCAGATCTATAAACGTAGCTGGCGCGTTCGTCAAACCGAACGGCATAACCAAGAACTCGTAGTGACCATAGCGAGTCCGAAAAGCGGTCTTCACTATCTCCTCGTCCCTAATCCTCAGCTGATGATATCCTAACCTCAAGTCAATCTTCGAAAAGCAACGGGACCCCCTCAACTGATCAAACAAGCCGTCAATCCTCGGCATCGGATACTTAGTCTTCACCGTCACTTGGTTTAACTTCGTGTAATCTATACACAATCGTAATGAACCATCCTTCTTCTTTGCAAAGAGAGCTGGAGCTCCCCACGGCGATGTACCTTGAGTTCTTGCAACTCAGCCGGTACAAAATGGTACGACAGCATAGAGATAGGAGCAGCTCCCGGAACAAGATCAATGGAGAACTCCACATCACGGCTCAGTGGTAACTCAAACAGATCGTCAGGGAAGACATCCGAATAGTCGCACTCCACTTGGGGTAACACTCCTCGAACCCCAACTGGTTCATCTAACCTGAGTGCATAAAAGAGAAAACCCAAATTCCCTCATCCCGATCACCCACAAAGTAAAAGCAGTCACTATTCGGCGTACAGATCGACACTCTCCGTCGCTCACAATCTATAAAGACATGGTAGATAGTCAGCCAGTCCATCCATAGGATGACATCAAACGTGGAAATGTCTAGAATGATAAAATCAAACTCTAAACAACGACCGGCGACCTCCAGCACACAGGATCTACAAACAAGGCTTAGCGTCACACTCCCACTAACTGGGGTCTCCATATATAAGGTGCTACCCTACCTGTCCATTTCAACCCCAAGGCAGATACAAATGCAGATGATATAAATGAATGTGATGCTCTTATGTCGATGAGAACACTGACCCATGATCTAAAGACTAGAAGAGTACCTCTGATCATGGCTGGTGTAACAGCAGCATCAGACGCCACTTGCGCTTTGAAAGCACTGCGATCGGCAAGAACATAAGTCATAGCCTGCGGATGTCTGGTCTACCCACCATAACTCTGAGTCGATGGCTGCCTCTCCGACTGCGCTGAGGTACCTCCCTCTGCAAACCTAGATGTCTGAGTCCTAGGCAACTGCGGAGCCTGTCGCCTCTGTACAGATGAGGGAACAGACGCTCCTGTCGCACCATGAACATTCCCCTCTCTGGGACAGAGTCTACGGATATGCCCGGGCTGACCACACCCAAAACAGATAGGTGGGTCTCTCGCCTATGGCTGGACGAGCGCTGAACTCTGAGACTGGCCCTTTTGTGGGCACTCAACTGAACGATGTCCCAGTTGTCCACAGCGATAACAGATCAACCCTCTCTGCTCTGGCCATCATGTCGATGCCACTAAAAGTGTAGGTGCAGACGAATGAGGCTGAGACAATCCGAAAAAACGGGAACTAGGTCCAGACAACCTCTAGCGCTTGTTGCTACGCCCTTGAAACTATACATCTCCACTGCTCTGCTGGCTCCCGCTCTCTTTAATCCTGCGGCTATTTGGCAATGAGTTCTCGATCCGGATAGCAGCTTCCACCAGCTTGATGTACACCTCCACATCCAAAGCGGCAACCCTATCCTTAATAGCAGGTCGAAGTCCCCTCTCAGACCTCCGAGTGCGCAACTCCTCTGTAGATACCATCTCAGGTGCAAACCGCGACATATTCGCGAACTTAGCCTCATTCTGGACCACAGATAAGATCCCCTGAACAATGGAGAGGAACTCCTCTCGGTAAATATCCCTTGAAGACCTCGGGAAATACTTCTCCAAGAAGACTCTCGTAAAAGCAATCCACGTCTCATCCACAGTGGTCTTGGCAAACTTCCACCACCCTCTAGCATCTTCCCGCAGTTGGAACGCTGCCAACTTTATACGCAATGCGTCCTCCTCGATATCCAGAGTATCAAAGATAAAGGTGGTCACTTCTAACCATTCAGTAGCCACCTTAGGGTCCGACTCCCCAGAAAAGGTCGGAGGATCCTACCGCCGAAAGTCCCACATGGCTACAGAAGCCCTCGGCTCAGGAACCCGCACACTAGCCCTGGTAGCTTCAGCCATCGCTCGCATAGTAACAAACATCTCATGGACGACATCAGTGCCGCCAACATCAGTACCACCCCACTTGTTCTGATGGGACATGAATGTTCCCTTTCTCCGAAACCTGAACATATGCACGTCCTCGGCCACGGCCACGGCCCCGTCCCCGCACTCCACGCGTGGACATAATTTTATAGGAAGCCATATAAACAGGATAAGCATTCCAACAACATGATACTACTTGACATAAACACATAATCATGCTATCACATAGCCACATAAGATTATGCAAACACGTCTCACATACCGAGGAGAACTAACAAGACGGACTCGTCAATTTTGATAACGTATTCAAATTTCTTGCTAGAATACACGTCAGTCAAACGCGCTTCTTACTTGGCTTATAAACATGTTAAACCAAACGCCCGAAGGCAAGACTCATCAATCTTGAGATTCAACATTCATATCCACATATACACAATCATCATGCTCAGAAAGCTATTAACATGTTATAAACCAGCGTTCAAACACAAGCAAACAAGCATACACAATCAATTTCACCAGGTGATAAATTCCTTTTTCCCGTGGCTCTTAGGTATTCGAACCCAAAGCTCTGATACCAATTTGTCACGCTCCAAAATACTGGGTCACGTAAAAATCCACCAAACATCCACTTTATATGAAAATATCAATTTTCATACATTAAAACCACATGTTGAAACCAAAAGAATGCCCAACAAAATGTATCTCTCATAAATAAAGGACAACAGTTCAACTTGCGTAGAATATATTACCTCATGGCGAACAAAACCTGCCTTCAGGAACAAATGAACCAAAAAGAAAAACTATAAAAATCTTTCGTCACCGCTATCGCCATCAAGCTACTCATCATCCACATCATCACCTGAAAATAGTTTTACAGAAAATTTCCACCGGTGAGCTGAAGCTCAATAGAAACATATAATAAACTGTAAAGTAGGAATATGCAATCCTATAGTATGAGTGAACTCAACCACGAAACCAAAACAGGTTTTCCATCCAAAATCTCAAGTTTTCCCATCAGACTATACACGTCTCCCAAAACGGTTTTATTTCATAAAATCCTGTTTTCATCCTTCAAACCCGGTGTTGCAACAAATGTAAATAAACCACTGCAGTTAAGGAAAAACAGTAATCAAATTATCATTTCCCTCGCAAAATGTACCATCGCGGAATAGAAGAGTACGATCCTATGTACTCACTCAATCACAAGGGGATAGAGGTAACAACTATAGACCTCTTTCCAATATCTAATCCCCATGCATCATGGGACCGGTTAGATACACCCAAGTTCTATACGGAGCACCACAACGAACCACTCAATTTACGGGTACGACCCCGAGGGAGCTGAGCACCCATCCGCCTAAATTTACGGGGATAAACCCAAAGGACCTGAGTACCTACGCTGCGCACGTTTCTGGGCTTACACTTAGGGCAACTCGTGCCAAATACACGTCATCCCGGTACATCTAGATAAACTTCTAAAAACATTTATCAAACCGGTACATTATACATGTACATAGATCCATCCATCACCAGGTGATCAAAACAAAACAAATTCAAAATGTTTTTCCCAAAAGTAGTTATACAATGCATGTATAAGCATAAGATTCAATCCAGTAAACCATGGATTTCAAACTAAAACATGTAAAAACACACATTTTATGAAAATGTTTTGGGAGGCAAGACTCAACTCTAAAGTTTAGCTCCAAACCTCCAATAAACACGTTTTTCATCAAAACCTCTCATTTTTCTCAAAAGAAACCCAACTTTTTTTCCCAAATGAACCACCAAAAGCAAAAACAAACAGCCACCATTTCAGTCGACTGGACTCCTCCCCAGTCGACTGAAAATCCTTTTGGAAAAATACCATTTTCAAACGGAGAACATTTTAGTCAGCTGATCCCACGAGTTCAGTCGACTGAACCTCCCAACTCAAGATCCAGTCGACCGAACTCGTAGGTCCAGTCGACTGAACTTGCCTAGAAAACATTTTTAGCTCGATTTTGTGATTTCAAATCTCAAATAATGTCTCCAAACTCCTGTTTTTGATATCCACAAGCATATCATAGCTTAGGACTATCACAAAACCCCAAAAGAAACATCTAACACCTGATTTCATCCAACCAAATCGTCGAAAAGAGTTATATAACCAAAAACCCTAACTTTGAAACAAAGAAGATATTCATGCGATTTACACGGTGAAAACACATAAGATTACATAAATAACCCTTATATAGGGGTAGAATCTGAGATCCTATCTCGTTGAGTTAAAAACTTGATGCCTCGATCTACGTGCAAATTCGAGTTTCGCTAAAAACAAAATTTGCTCAGGATTGATGCATAAACCACGATGCCAAAATTAAGGATCCACTGATGGATCGTTGAAAACCGAGCTCCGGGCCCCCGAGAAGTTAGAAGAAGGTAGAGATAATATGGAGGAAACTTAGGAGTTAAGTTTTGAAAATATCTTTTGAAAATATCCGACTCTAGATATTTACAGGCATCTAAAATATCCCCTTTTTTAATTTTTGAAATTCGCAGTAAAAGTCCAAACAACCCCGAGAAGCAACCTCTCATGCTTAGATGAACCAAAACAGGCATCGATGCACATATATGCATATTAAGGCCAAAAATGCTAAAACGTGACTAAAAACACGGAATATGCCTATAAATAAAAAAGGAACAGCACAGGGTCTCACATTTAGTACGCACGTCTTGGTTACAGAGAACAGATAATAGCGTCGTCTATTGTTCCGACTCTCTGTACCTGGACATTTATGTGTATTGAACGGGACATTTGGGATAATTAATTTTGTACTGACAACTGACTATATAAATTAATTCACACCCCAATATTATTATGATTAGTGTTTATCTTCTTAATTCTGAAATAATTATTGATTTGTATATATTTGATATTCGTTGTTTTGATTTATTAGAGGGTGCGATCTTATATGGGTCTATAATTCCGGTGAGTTAAATAACATATTATTTATATAGCAAATATTAATTGTGGACGAAATTCATATCCCGATGATCGGGATTGACGATACCTCCTTAAGGATGCTTACAAGTTTTGACCGACCAAACCCTGTCGGTGGATTTTATTATTCGGTGGCCAAACAAGTTAAGCGTAATGGCTTAAGAATATCAAGATACCGATTAAATTAAATTGTCAAAAATTAAATTTAATTGGCGGGTAACAAAAATCTTAACGTGGAGAGAAATGGTAAGTATTTAATAACAGGAGCTCGATGCAAGAAAGTCTTGAGATTATGGGTCAGATTGCACTTATAGGTCTTTAGTGGCGTGAACTGTAATTCAGTGTTTTATGAAAATTGTAGAAACCACTGCATTTTTTCATAATTGCAAAAACCGCCTATAGGTATTTGTGTTTCACTAGAAGTCTTACTTGTAATTACTCTCTAGGTCTCTGCAGTAACCATATATATATGCGGGTAGGTTGAACCGATTTCTAATGATTTTCATATCATTATCGATATATTATTTTTGCCTTCCAAGACTTAAAAATATATCGGAGTTCTGTCGGTACGAGTTCTCGGAGGATCGTAGCCCAAACTACGTTCGAGGATCGTATAAGAAAATATGGTAGAAGATCTGACTGGAGGTTCAACTCGGAATCAAG
The DNA here is from genome assembly GCA_034768845.1 of Heliamphora exappendiculata. Lineage (NCBI taxonomy): Eukaryota > Viridiplantae > Streptophyta > Magnoliopsida > Ericales > Sarraceniaceae > Heliamphora > Heliamphora exappendiculata. The sequence goes on along the minus strand of JAOTRH010000025.1, from coordinate 15,011,199 downwards.
TCGTAGTTTAAGATTAGATCTACAAGTGGTATTCTTCTCAATTAACTTTGGTTGCACAGATTTTATTTTGATCGTTCTTCGTCAAAAATTTTATTTGGAGCCCATTTCGGTGATTGCCCGTCCAGTTAATTTTTTAGGGATAATCGTTTTTGAAAAATAATGAACTTGGCAATTTTGCCTCCGACAGGAGTTTCGTACCAATAACGAACTCTGTCTCAGGAAAACAAGCTTATGAAAACGCGAACATTCCTTGTACTAACCCCCTAAGCTTAGTTCTTTTGCAGATTCCCATTACATTCTTGTCCTTGATGGGTGAAAGTTCTTATCTAGAGGTTTCCGATGAGGTATTGGTTCACATGCGTCCTTGACGTTGTGCTCTAGTGTCCTCGTCACCCCTCATCTATGCTCCTTCTCCTCTAAGTGGAGATGAACTGACTTCACTGGAGGTTGTTATGTCTGAGCACATGTGTCTGGAAGCCTTTTCTCAACACCCTACGCAACCGTTGGGCATTTCTATATTCCCTTCAATGCCAACAGGGTACCCTCCACAGTTGAATCGTGTGATTTGGATTGGCTTTGACATCAATTTCAGATTCCTAGTCTCGTAAACAAGAGGGCTCTTACCTAGGATGAAAGAGCACGCTCACATCTTCTTGTCGAGATATGCTTCTTTGAGGGGGATTTTTAGGTGGACCTTCGATTCCCTCTTCCCTTTCTAGCAAGGGAACTTCTTCACTTTATAGGGATTGCTCCTGGCCAACTAGTTCCCAACGCATGAATAATTCTTATTGAGAGTATGATCTTGTGGCAATTTTCCTTCAATGTGAAACATTCCCTCACCCTTCATGACCTTTTCTAGTGTTACAAGCCCGTAGAATTTCTTTTTGGCTATGTCAGCCTTCAAGCCCGTGATAAAACGTGGCCTGATCACTGGATCACCGTCGGCAAACAAGGCTGGATGAATTGCTATTTCTTTATTTCTGGAGAAGGTTGGGAGTTTCAACCTTGGGAAGACTTAGACGAATCTACCCCACGAGTCAAGAGGATTTAGTTTATTAGCCCAAGGATGGTAAGTATAAACTCTAATTTCTCGTCTTATTTTACCAATTCTTCTTTCCCCCTTTTTTTAACATCCTCTAAGCATATGCGCTTAGGTCATGCAATGAACCTTGAAATCTTTGAGGAGGAGAAAGAAAGAATCCTATCTGCCCAATCATACGAGGATAAGAGTTGGTCGACCTTAGTTACTCTTAACAGCGTAAGTGAGTATCTCTTCGACCCTGAACCTTCATTTGTTGCCATAACATTATTTCGTAATGAAGAGGCCGAGGAGGTATCTTGGAAGGAAGGTGGTCTTTTTAGCTTTTATTATGTAAGTTAATCTCCCGTGGTATCCATATACACTCCTTACTAATCTGTCGATATTTTTGTGTGTAGGAAAAATGAGACGCGTGGATAAAAGAGTCTAGAGAAAGTTGAACGAACTCAAGGAGAAAAGGTCTGCTCAAGGTATCGAAAGTTCATCAGCGCCTCATCCGAAGAGGCCTAAGGTATCAGTCCCCAAGCATTAGCCTCTGCCCATGGATCTCGATGTGTAAACCTTCAAGGAGTTCATTCCCGGTGGTTTGACGACAACGAAAACCACTTGAGTAATTAAAGAAAATGATGTAGAGAAGAGCTTGCCTGACCAACAAACTATTTGGGACAAGTTGGAAAGAATTCCTTTGGCTGATCGACCAAAGGGGAAAGAGATAATTGCGCAGCCCTCAGCTGCTTAGAAAGCCGTCTTTGATGTTCCACTGTCCTGTATTTTTTGTCGAATGGGACTAATGTCTGAAAATGATTAAGAGTTCTATACCTTCTTTGTGACCAAGACGCCATGCATGCCCTGGCCGTGAATGTCGTGGTTGACCGGTTCCATCACGACGCTGCCAAGGTTAGTTTACTTTCGATTGGTTTCTTGTTCTTATGGGTTCATAGCTCTAACTTCCCATTTTATTTTTTTCTTCTCTCTTTTTTCTTAAGGCGATCGCGTTGGCTCATCACGTCATTTATGAGGATGCAGAAGTACTTCACCGCTTTTCAAGCTTTCGAGAAAAAATTGGGCATTGTATCTTTGAAGGATGAGACACCCGCTGAAAAATTGGCCTTCAAAAGGCGAGGGAGTTGATGATTGATGGGATGATCCAAGCGAATAAGGAGGTGCTAGTTGAGATTGGTGTTCAACAAAATCAAACACGTGAGTTCTAGTCTAAATTCGACGCTCAAGGGAAGTCCATTGCGGCTGAGAAGGCCTCCGTTGTGGAGAGTTTCAAGAAATCCAAGGAGATGGAAAAACTATAGCGGCTCGTAAGGGTTTTAATGGCAGAGTAGCATGACAATGGGTTCGATGCATTTCACGCTTTAGCCCAAAGCATCTTCCCTGGCTAAGACTTTTCTATGGTCAAGCTTGACGAGGAGGATGCTTCCCTAATCCACTCCTCATTGGAGGAGATTCAAGCCAAGCAAGCAGCTATAATCCATGAAAGCAATAGCACGCACAAGAAATAGCAAAACAACCAAAGTCGTAAAATTAGGATGAAAGATAGAAGCAAAGTATCAAGTTCAGCAATCCCCAAACAAAAGTACTTCACATCTTGAAGTACTCAGAGAAAGAAGCAAAATATCATGTGCAACAGACAAAAATGTTCAAAAATAGATAATGTAATGTTTGAAATTTTAGATGTCAACATTGCCTGACTGAATTGCTGGTACCAGAGAGTGGATGTAGTATTCGTATAGATGCTCTTAAGTGGGAATAACAATATGTTCGGATTGTTAGTCATGCTCAATTTAAACAAACCAAACATTGTTGTAAGGTGTCCACCGGACTGGTAATCCAATCCGAACCTTTATAACGACTAATAAACGAAGCATTTGTGTTTGATTTGGATATAATAATATAATGAATTACACAAACTCATATTCATTTTGAGTGAAATTAAATAATGTGATAAATGATTATATTTGTTAATTTTCAATATTACACTTATAATAAAAAATTAGTAAATATATTTTTAAATAAGCTAATAAGTCAAAAAATTTAAAATTAAGTTAAATAAGCTAATAAGTTAATTTTTATGTTATATATTTATAATTTTTTTATTTTTGTTAATTTTATTATTTTTTAAATTCACTCATTGGAATGTTATTAAAACTAAGAATTTATAAAATAAATAAAAATAAAAATTTTATATTTTCCAAAACCGATAACTATGAATTTAAACTAATATATATGAAAATAAATTCACAACTAATATATAAAATATGTGGGAGTAATATTATCTTTTTACTCCGATTCAAATTGATTGGATTATGAAACCACCATTTGGTGGGTTCGCTAGAGACCACCATTGGATTATGAAACCACCATTGATTGGATTATCAAATCTAGTGAATGATTTGATAATCCAATCGGATTACTAATCCAACCTAAAAAAGCAAAAATAAACAAAGTATTTCTGAAACCATTGTATTAGTAATTAATTTAAAGCCCAACACTATTATCAACGTGGGCTAATAGTTATCCTCAACTCCCATCTTAACCACTATAGTTGGATGAATTGTTAGCTTTGGGCCATTTTCAAACACAATACTATTGCTATTTTACAGGGGGTTCAATAGACTCGGAAAAATTCATGAACCAACCGACTCGACTTACACGGGATGGGTTAGTTTGGTTCTGTCAACTAATGAGTTGGATCATGGGTCTTAAAAATATTAGACCGATGTAATTGGTTCGATTTTCGAGTTAAGAATTTTTTAAACTGACCGAACCCGAGATTCGAAAAATAATATATAAATCACATGAAACTATTATTTATATTATTTACGCCCTCACTTATAGTTAAAATTATGTAAATTGAAAATAAGAGGAATATAATTTATGCCTCTCATATTGGAATTTTATACAAAAAATTAAATCGGTCATAGAATAAAATATATATTATTACTTTAGAATATTTGACTAAGAAAAATATTTAATTTAATTGAATAGTGGTTCCAACCCAAATCAATACGAGTCAACCGGAATTTATTTGGGTTGAGTTAGATTAGGTCTAAAGCATGAATAATTTAGTTTTGAATTTAATATTTTAAGAACAACATTAATCGGGTCAGGTATGGATTAAGTTCCAAACCGAGCAGACCGACGCAAGCCACCCCTACTCCTTTCCCCCAACCCCGCCACTCTCACAGTCTTTTCTATTATTGCTCGCTCGCTCGCTCGCTCGCCCGCTGACGCACACACGTCTACAGCCTCATTCTCGCATTCCACTCGATCGTTTGATGGCAACGGCAATAGAAAAGTTGCTCCTTCGCAACTTCCCTCTCCGTCTCCTGGCTTACTCTTGTTGTACGCCCCGCCTCTTGCCAGGCAGCTTCTTCAGGTAAATCCATCAACTTTGTATTCATTTTGTCATGGCTCTTCTCTCTCTCCCCACGCACACACGCGCGCATGGGCACACATACACACTCGGCTAACTGTTTTGAGAGACTTTTTACTGTAATAGTGTAAGATGCGAGAATTGGTAGGGGAAGTGTTTTGGGCTCTTTTACCAAAATACATGAAATTTGGAACTTAATAAACGGTAGGGCTGCACAAAAAATCGAAAAATCGATAATCCGGTCTGGTCCGGTTCGATTCGTATGGTTCGGTCCGATTTTTATTTGTCACGGTTCGGTTCCGGATTAAAAATTTTAAAATTCATTATGAATGGTCCGGTTCTCGGTTCTGGATTAATCTCACGGTTCCAAATCGGACCTGACCGGTTCTACTTAATATCGAATTATATATATATATATATATTGATGATTTGAGCCGTTTATTTTATTATTCTTAATTTATATATTATTACTGTAAAAAATCAAATTGATCGGATATCTTTAATTGGCTTAACAAATTACATTTGTGTGAAAAAAATAAAACTGCGATATCTATTTTATTATCACAAATGTTATTTGTTTTCCTAGTTAAAGATATTCGATTAATTTGATTTTTTATAAAAATAATATATAAATTAAGAACAATAAAATAAACGGTTTAGATCATGAAAATGCATTTATTTTGGTTGGAAACGTTAACCAACCGTGTCCGATCCGTGGTCACGGATCGATTCCGGTCCGGTTCCGTTACTTGAACGGTTTGGATACGGTTCCAAAAAACCTGGAACCGTTATGAACGGTCCAGTTCTTGATTTTTTTAAAAATCGGTCCAATCCGGACCGTATGCACCCCTGATAAACGGAATATAACATTTAAAAATTAATTTTCAACCTACTTAAAATTGCGTTTAGCAGACACGCTTTAATAGAAAACGTGTTTGCTAAACACGCTCTAAGCTTAACACATAAGAAAAGAAAGTAGCAAAATAAAAACGTGTTTAGAAAACACGCTTTCTGAATTTATACGTAAAGCGTGTTTAGTAAACATGTTTTTCGTATAAATTTAGTTTTAGTAAAAACGTGTTTACTAAACACGTTTTATGTTAAAATTAATTTTTAGTGTAAGTGTGTTCAGTAAACACGTTTTCAGTATAAATTCAAAAAAAATGTATATACAAAATACATTTTCAAGTTTATTAATAAAGTGTGTTTTGTAAACACGTTTTATGTTAAAATTTAGTTTCAGTGAAAGCGTGTTTAGCAAACACGCTTTTAGGCATAAATCTGAATTCATATTTTTAACAAATTCTTCTCAAATGAGTTAAATTTTGTTCATATTTTTATTTAATTTCTAAATATTTTTTTATAATCGGATCCATTTATTACGTAAAAATCAACAAGTTTGTTATCTATAAAAAAATTTAAGTTGATCTGATACCTGTAGCTAAGTGATCGCATAATATTCTTTTATAAATAACATAAATAAAAGTTATAGTTTTAAAATCAAAACTTTTAAACAAATGTTATTTAATCACTTAGGTATAATTATCAAATCAATCTAATTTTTTGTACAAGTAAGAAACTCGATGAGTTCTACATAATAAATGGATTTAATTATAAAAATATGTTTGAAAACAAAATAAAACACTTTTCATGTAAATATGTTTTTCATTAGGCTTTTTACAGTACCAAATTCATGTGTGTTTTCTTCATAGATAATTGCTTTATAAATTTTAGTTAAGTTTTGTTTTTTCATTTTTCTTGATGAAAATAATAAAATAATATTTTTGATTAATTTTTAGTAAATTATTCAAAGTTTAATTAAAATTTTATTTTTTGTTAATAAGACAAAGTCACATGTGGACTACATTTTGTAAATTTAATATATTTTTGTTTTTATTAAATATTTTCTATTTTGATTAAATTAAAATAATTTTACTTTTTTAAATTGTCTCAATGAGATGAATGACAAAAATAAAAAAAATATCAAATGTGAAAAAATTTCAGTTGATTTTTAAATATTTTCTTTTTTTTATAAATTTTAGTTAAGTTTTTTTTTTCATTCTTCTTGATGACAAGAATAAAATAATGTTTATAATTAATTTTTAGTTAATTATTCAAAGTTTAATTAAAATTTTATTATGATTAATTGAGTTTTAGGCCCGTTTTTTAAGAATGTTAGAGTTTAGTCCCACTGTTTTTTTTTGTATCAGATTTAGTTATTTTTTTAAAATTTTTATTATTCGGGACCATTATGCCATTTTCCACCAGTGTAATTGTTTGTTTTTGAATTCCTTGATTGTAGGAACCATTATTCAACTTTCTTATATTTGAATTCTTTGATTGTACTAAGCATCATGCCCTTTCCAGCAGGTGCTAATGTTTGTATTTGAATTCCTTGACTTATCATATTTTTTTATAGAAAATAATGCACTTCTCATCTTTGTAGGCGGCAGTTATTAAAATATTTAATAATTGAACAGAACATTGCCATAGAGGGATATTGTACTCCACTTCACGTTAATGAGGCTGAAGAGAGTATTTCGATATAATGAGATTATATTCCATTTTGCGTTAATGAGATTTAATTGCGATTTGATTTTTTAACAAATTTTCTGGATTGGAATAGATTTGAACAGAATTTCAGAGTTGTTTCGTCATGTTTTGTTGTTCTGAAAATATTCTTCACGTTTTGAATTTGAAGGCACTCTCATTTTTTACGGGTATGTACATATTTTTTATTGTTTTGATCTCATTTTTGTTATGAAAATAAGTTAATATCATTAATTTTTCAACCCTTTTATTTTGATTAATGGAAATGAAATACATATTTGTCGAATGACTTAGTATGCATGTATTCAAGGTAGTTTATATTTGTTTTATTTGGGACTTTTTATGTTTTGTGGGCTCCGCGTATTCAATGTACTTCATATGCGTTCTATTTTGAAAATTTTATTTTATGTTTGATTTTGCGTATTTGTAAATGAGAAAATAGCATGGTGAATATTGTGAAGCATTGTTGATGTTTGAAAAAAAAAACTGTTCTCATACATTTATCAGTTGACGCAACAGTTGGATTTTCAGAATTAAATTTCAAATGATACGTCTACCTGTTGACGCAACAGTTCGATATTCAGAATTAATGTTCAAATGATACACTTATCATTTGGCGCACTTCAAATGATTCATTTATCAGTTGACGGAACAGTTTGATTTCGAGAATTAAATTGCTGATTTCGAGAATTAAATTGCAAATGATACATTTATCAGTCGACACAACAGCGAAAAGAAAATAGTGCACTTTCCTGTCTGTATTCTACTGATACATTTATTAGTTATACCAATAGTGATACATTGAAACAACAGTGCAATTTTCAGAATATATTTCATGATTTAATGTTATATTTTTGCGACGTCGATGATGAAGACGATGATGACGGAGGACGAAAATGACAATAGAGTTAAGGTTGTGGTAATTCTGGCGCGAAATTTTAGGGAGAGATTTAGGAGAGATTTTGGGAGAGATTCATGGGAGAGAATTTTTGATTCTCGATTAGGAAGTGATTTGGTCAAATTTTTTTTTTTAAAGATACGATTTAATGGTATTTCAGGAAATTAAAATTGAGACGGGACTAATCATAATAAAAAAGATTAAATGGGACTAAAACTAATTTTACTACTAAAAAGAAGACCAAATCCTAAATTTCCCTTTTTATTTTAACTAAGTTAAGTTTATTTTATTTTTAAATTTTGGGTGATTTCTCAAGTTTTTCACATTCTATATTTTTGTTGATAAGACAAAGGCCCTATTTGGACTACATTTTGTAAATTTAACATACTTTTTTTTTTGAATGTTTTATTTTTTGATTAAAATAAAATATTTTTATTTTTCTAAATTTTCTCGATGAGATAAATAAAAAAAGTGAATTTTTTTTTCAAAAGTGAAAATATTTCAGTAAAGATAAAAAACAAGCAACTTAAAATATAACTTATTAGCTAAAATTTGTATTTTTTGATCTTTTTTCAGATTTTGATTTTAAAAATATTTTTTCATATCGTTTTGATGAGAGAAGTTAACTGTACATTGTTTTGAAAAAATCAACATAAATATTTTTTTAAAATGAGATTTCAGATAAATGGGTATTCTAAATTTTTTCTTGCTTGTTAAATGAAAAGCGTTTCCAATTTTACATTTTAAATGTTAAATTTCTCTTGAAAATCTCATGTTTTCAGAAATTACTGTTCGCATCTTTCAGCAATAAAATGGTGAAGCCTTGATAAAGTATTGTTCTGCAATATAGAATACAGCCGCACATCATGTGCTTCCATCATCATCTGACATTTCAATATTCGATTAGTCGTTAGCATCCATGCTCTAATTCTGGTACAATGACACGTCGTGCAGTAAATCTTCTTCTTCTCGATCCCTCGCTGTTTGTTCACAAGTGAACCTGTGTAACTGCATTTGCATGCGATTGTCTTCATTGCGAAAACGATGCAAAGTCATCTGCAATTGTTCACTAGTATCAGTGGGCATGTTCTTCCCTAGTTGTCGTGGGATTCGAACACCAGTTACTCAGCAGCCATGCACTAGGATCTTCGATTGAGTATTCCGATATTGCAACTCGGATCGCATGTTACATACAATGTTTGGATTGTAGCGGAGGTTAGGATCTAGAGGGTATGCAAAGTCATCATCACCAACCCAACTACGACCCATAGCAATGAAGATGTTGCGCACCGTTTATGTCAACACCATGTTCAAATATGTTGGATTGGTTTGATTGGCTAGAGATATATGTATCTCATTCATAACGGTTGATATTTATAGGGAACTTCAGCGTGGAGTGACTGGAGAATTGCTAGCGTTGCCATGTGGTTTGTAAAGGTTCGTCATGAAGCCTTCTACTCTAACGTCTGCGAGAATATGGATCCCACCTGATTAAATGAAGAGTCACGTCAATAGCAAATCCTGAAAACACAGTTATATTATTTGATTTTTAAGTATAACGGCTAGCAAAAGTTTGAATTTCTAATATTATTTTTCTAAAATGTCTTGCTTTTGTTTTTTTGTATCAGCAAGTATTGAAAATAAATAACGCAATTTAATCATCCTTTTCATGAGATTGAATAGTATAATACAATCAAAATGCTATAAATGAGCATGACTTTTATTACAAGCACATATTGAACAATACATGCATCAGCTTCGATCAGTACAATCGGTTGTAAACCAAATCCATATCAACCTATCATGACCTATTGGGGCATGTCCGTCTGTCGTGCCGTGTTTGCTGACAAATACCACAGTAATTCGACATACGTTGTCTTGACATGTCCATCTCATTGTGGATTCGGCTATGCTGCGGACGTCCTGACTTTGCAGGCCTTATACGGTTCGGGTTTCGATGACCACCGAAAAGTTTGGCATCGACCAATAATCTTCATGTGACATTGGTTGTAGCTTCGTTTGCCAAACTTGTAAGTATGTTGACATCGAATACTCTGGTGCAATCAGAAATAAGGTATCTACTCCGAGATCAGTAAGAACTGCAAACATGTGCGAGCAAAGGTAAAGGTAAATCTCATATTTACCGCAATCACGTGTTCTGTTATGTATGTGGACTACGTGGCAGTTTCGATCTCTGCCTTATCGAACTGTCGTCACTACCTCGTACATCCCTTGACTCCTATTTATTACTGGCAACTTACTGTATTACACGTCTCATTTTCCAAACACCATCTCGACCGCTCTCGTCCGCGCTAACTACGCCTTCTTATACAATATTTGGTACTTGTGGATGGAGTTGACAGTTGTCAGCATAGTTGACAGTTGACAGTTGACATTGGGTCTTTCCTTTTGACGGTCAACGCCACTAATGAACGGCGTCAATCATTAGAAAACTTTTTTGGCAAATCCAGATCAGAAATATACATTTTATGATTTTATATGGAAAAAATTTAAAAATTTTGGGTCAAGTTTAAGTCAAGTTTTTTTTAAATGAAAACAAATGTTTTGTTAGGGTTTTAATTTAATAAGTTAGAATTTTATATTAATACGTTAGCTAATATTTGTATATTGTGCTAACTAATAAAAGAAAATAATTATTATATAAGGGAAAGGAATATATATTTTTTATTTAATAGCAAAGTTACGAAAATTTTAAGAGTTTTAGTTAAATTTTATAGAAAAATAGATTTTTAAGCCAATATTATTATTTTTACTTATGGTAAGTAGGTTTAGGTTTTTCATAATAATAATTATAAATATTAGGTTTTGAAATTGGAGTAATTAAACTATATATATATATATATATAT
>JAOTRH010000025.1:14981063-15000359 GCA_034768845.1 Heliamphora exappendiculata | reverse complement strand
AGACTTCAATTGCAATTGAAATGGCCAATCCAATTGTAATTGAATCTGCTATTGAAATCTGAATTTCCATGGCCAATAAAATTTACAGATTTCAACAATATTATAATCTGTACATACAATGCAAAACGTATTTTATATTTTTTGTTTTTGGCAAATTAAAGGAAGGAGATAAAAGGATAAGGGGGATTATAATGAATTTGAAATGGGGACAATTGGGAGGGCGAGCAAGCACCACATCCACTCGAAGTCGGAGCTGGACCAAATATCTCCTCCACCCAATCATTTGCGTCCCTCTCTCAGCGAATTCAATTATCTCCTTCACCGCCTCTCCCGATGTTTCCAATTAATAAAACTTGTATTCTTTCTTTCTGTTTATATATACACAGCTTAACTCCCAGCTTTCTTTCTGCCATTCGTTGGGTCCAGGTACGCCAATTGGCTCCAAATTCATATTTTTACATGCGCGTCTTTGTTTTTTTTGTGCGTGTTAAATATATTTTGTTTCATTTCTTGCTCTGTGATTTCGGTTGCTCTCTGATCCGGAAAGATGTTAGTTTTTCTACATGGTCGTTTTTGCAATCCAACTAACTAGGTTGTAGGTCGGCTTCTTATCGAGTGTTCACACTTCACATCTACTTATAAATCTTCTGTATGCATTGTTCTGTTAATTTTTTTCATTTCTTTCTTTCCTCTTTTGGCCACGCGATTGTTTCTGTTTGCCTTTGCCTGCCTGCTATTCGATTCCTTCTGGGGTTTTTTATTTATTTATCTTAAATTACTATGATTTAAGACGATGTTACTCTCAAACTTATCCAATTTTATCTTTTTATTTTTTTATTTTTTTTTTAAGGTTGTTGGCTTCTCCTCCTTTTTTTTTTTTTTTTTTTCTCTGGAATAAAATTTATAATAAGAACAGAGTAGGCTGGTGACAAAAACTTAACCCAGTTCATATTATGCACTCAACTCATTGTATACCTGTTACTATCACTTTAGTAATGATTCATGAAACATTACCCTACATCTTCTGCACGTTTCTTTGCCTAATTCAACAGCAACGGGGGACCATTGAGTTGATGCAGCAGATTTAAAATTTTCATGTCTGACTTCATAATTTAAGGTCGTAATAACATGTGAAAGCGAAATGTCATTGCTTGTTTTCCCTTACTGGCAGCATGACTTCCTTAAAGAACTAAAAGGGACAATAAGATCTTTAGCTTCTCTATTATTTTGCATTGCAATCAAGATCAGAAAACAGTATACATAATGTGCGTGGGCATTCGAGGACACAATAAACTCATTAGAGTTACATCTGTCTTGCCCATTATTTTTATTTTTTTTATTTTTGTATGTTATTTATTTTACCTTCTAACTTATTGATAAATAAATAAATAAATTATTGTTTTCCACCAACTTAAAGCTCACCTTTTATGGAATTTGCTTGATATCAATGTTGTTATTTTGCAAAACCAAATTGGCTGTTATTTGATGACAGACAAAACTTGTCAAGTTGCATGTCACCTTTTTTGTGTTAATTTTTTGCTTCTTTTCAGAAGCCTAGGAAAGTGATCCTTGAGCTCTAAACAACCATTTTGGTGACCCCATCGCAACCAAAATATTGTGACATGATCGTCGCTCAGCAACTGTGCTAGATACGTCTGATGCTATAACATTTAAGCAAAAGGAAGCCATATGATGGCCACGGCTGCTGTTCTCGGACTCAGTGCAGGAAAGAGGTTCTTGAGTTCCTCCTTCTATTACTCTGATCTCGCAGAAAAGCTGACCTGTGCTCACGATTATGGGCTGGCACACCATCAGGCTGCTTCAACAAAGAATGTTATCACAGCAAAGAAGTCAACGAATGATAGCACTAGGTTTTTGTCCAACCGACACACACAGTCCATCAGAGCTCCTAAAGGACATGCAAATACTGCTTTTGATCCTTCAACTGAAGAGGTGTGGTTTCAGCGATTGAACAGCTTAGAGGAGGAAATACCTCATCTGGAATTTTCAGTGGAGGCTCTCCTCTTATTACAGAAGTCTATGTTGGAAAAACAATGGAATCTTTCAACCGAGACATTAGAAACTGATAGAAAAAGAGAAAATATCCTCAAGAAGATGCAGGTCACTGGTTCTGGGACATCTGCTCGCAGGCGAAGAATAGATTCTAGGAGGAGATTTCTTAGCCGAAATAGTTCCATGACGCAACTTAGTAAAAATAAGCAGCCAAGATCCGTAATCAGTCCAGAACTGCTTCAGAACCATTTGAAAGGATATGTGAAGGGCGTAATAAGTGAAGAATTGCTCACCCACCCAGAAGTTGTGGAACTATCTAAAATAATAAAAGCAGGTCTTTACTTAGAGGAGCGGAAATCAAGGTAATTAATCATTTTTCATTCTTATTTATTGAGTGAATGAACCACCTTGCCTCAGTAACTTGTCTTTTAGTACCCTCACTGTGAATGCCACTTTCTTTCCGGAATAAGATGTTTACTGCAAAATCTGGGAGCTAATATGAAACGCCATAACGTCTTATCTTTCTTATTTACTTCTTCATCCATCTTTTGCCAACACAATTTTCATATAATCCAGCCTCCTGTTAATGATTAAGCCTTGTGGTAGTTAGTATTTGCCTTCTGTTTTACTTTCCTTGTAGTATACGAGTGACAAGCTATTTCATTTTAGATATAAATCATTCCTTTTCACTAGTTATTCTCCTTATTCACAGTAAATTATCTGGTTAAGGCCCTGTTTGGTGGTGCTTGTCCTCTAGTGAAGTGGTTTTCCATTAGGAGTCTTAGCAGAGAAGAGCTTGACATGAAGTGGTGTAATACGATCTTGTTACATCTTGAGAACTTATTTTGCATCATCTTTCTCACCAAAGCTCCTCAATTATTGCTTTGCTGAAATGTGCTTTTTTATGATGAACCTTTAAAGCTCAAAACAACAAAACACCTTTAAGGATTGAAATGCTCTTCTAAGGTAAATGCACATCACGCACGGGGCAAAAGAAACTACTATGTGCCATTGCCAACAGAGAGATGGGTATATAAAAAAGATGCCTAGTCATTTTCCTGCTTATGTAGGTAGGAGTCATTTTTACTGAGGACTGTTCAAACTTCCAAGAGAGAATATTTTCTATAGATGGAAAACTGGGAGTGGGACGGTGTACTTCTCATCCCGAAAATCATTTGTCTATTATTTGGTTGACAGAAGGAGATAAAAAAATTTAAATTATTCATTGATCTGAGTCCATACTTTTCAAGTGTGACTATCACTTAAACCAAATATATATGTACCTTTATATATCTCGACCACTGTCAGATTTTTTTCAAAAAAAAAAAGAAATATCTTTTATCTTCTTGTTTGAGTGATTTCTGCTGAATGGAAATTTCAGACTGAAGGAAAGATTAGGGTGCGAACCTTCAGAGGAGCAACTTGCAACTTCCCTGAGGATTTCTCGTGCTGAGTTACAATCGAAATTGATTGAGTGTTGTTTGGCAAGAGAAAAGCTAGCAATGAGCAATGTTCGTCTGGTCATGTCTATTGCCCAAAGATATGATAACATGGGTGCAGAAATGGCTGACCTGATTCAGGTGATTTTCTTTTTGTTAGTTTTAAGCTTGAGATGCCAATCTAATCTACTTAATATAGACCGGAAGACTCCTCTCACACAAGAAATTTCCTTTATGTCTCATGTAGGGTGGCCTGATTGGACTACTCCGGGGGATTGAGAAATTTGATTCTTCCAAGGGCTTCAAAATTTCAACCTATGTGTATTGGTGGATACGTCAGGTAAAGTTGACATGTTCTTGTTCTGAAACGTAAACAACCCATATGGTGAAATGATAGCTGCCATCACCGCCAATAATTCAAAGATTGTTTAAGATCATCGTTGCATGAGATGATTGTCTTCTCACATCTTGCAAAGTTGTAGGTTGTGGAATCCAATTTATGATGACTGAGACGAGCAGCATCAAAAACTAAAAGTATCACAACAGGTTTTTGACATCCAAAAGAATTAAGATCGTAGCCATCGAAATGTGAACATACCGAAATTATTTCAGCTGTGGTCATGATCCATGAAGCAAACCCCACAAAGCTTCATGCATCCCAATGACTACTTTATGTAGGACCTACAATTAGATGCCATGGGACTTGCGCTTATTTTTGTAGCTCGACTGCTCGAGTCATTGGGGATAATCTTTTGAATTTCTATCCTGTTTTGTGAGGGTTTAATTGGTGCTCACTTCTAATTGGTTTCTTAAAATTTTTGAGTCATGTATTCCTCAAATTTGCTTGTTTTAGAAGTTGACTGTTATTTCAAGTATAGAATTTAACTTTGTTGGATTAATTATAGACTTTTTGTGCAATTACGATAAATAAAATAAAACCATAAAAATTGGACTTACATACCGCCTAAATTAATGATGAAAGTCGATTAAGGCTAGTGTACCGCACTATATTCTTAAGACATATTTGTCCTTGTTATGGTCCTTACAGTGTTACGAACGTTTATCTCCCAGGATACAATGATCTGAATCACATAGAAGAAGCACCGTAATAGGTGGGCGTGACGAACCGAACTATGCTTTATACTCTATATGGACTTTGACACTATGTATGCAATTAACCATGTAAACTCTATATCAAAAGCCAAAAAAGGAACATCCTATATATAGAGGAGTCCGTAACTATTCAGAATAGTCATGAATGAAGAGGCACGACTATTCAAACTGAACGAATGTTGCTAAAAGGACAGATCCTTACAATGGTAACTTTTCAATTACCACCTTCAATAAATTTTCCAATCACTTTAAAAATAATTTTAAATTTTTTATCTAACAATTTTCCACACGAATGAAAATTGATTAGATAAACTATGCAAACGACGATGCAAAACTATGCAGGCACAGAGAGAGTACAAGCAAAAATTTTTGTGTGTAAGGATATGTAGTTTGCTGCCTTGAACTTTTCCATGTGATAAACTATCGGATTTACTAGCTAATCAGTGGACGTGATGCCTTGAACTATTCAGTCGTTTGTGTAATTTAAGACAATAGAATATCACACAGAATCTTTCCTAACACAGTTTCTGGTTCTCACGATTATGCCCATTTTAGCCTAGGTGGGTTCTGGTTTTCATGAGTGCTCTAGAAAATTTAGCCTTATCAGTTCTCATAGTAGCGGCCCTACTTCACATTCATATAGGTGATTTCTTGTAAAGAGTATCCTGCTATACCTTACTTGAATTTTTAAGGTATAAGAATTATTAAAAACAAACTTATCCTAAACAATATTACAGGATCACTGTTTCATCACAGAAGTGGGTAGGAGAAGTTCTACTTAGTGATCTTTTAGTCTCCACAATTCAGTTGTTTCCTTGAACCTAGATCTTGTGATCTCTAGTCAGCTCGGTTGGGTTGCCATTGTAGAGACTTTTACGTAATAGGTTTTAATCCCATTCCCCTCGATGATTTTTTCAACTGGCTCTTTATTCAACTTTTTGGTTACTGGATTTGGGATATTATCATTTGACTTTCCATAATTAATAGTGATAACTCCATTTGAGAGCAGTTGTTTAATAGTATTGTGTTTACAACAAATATGTCAAGGCTTGCTATTATATATGCTATTTTATTTTCTTCTATTAATAAATGCAAGTCATTAGCATAGACGTGCAACCACATTGAAATATCATTAATTTGAAGCAACTTTACTTCTCGTTCTTTATCTAAAGCGATCATTCACTTCACTCTATATTTTAGGGTCCCCACATTTATGTGGTAATTACTTTGATCACTATAGTTTATGACCTGATTTATATGTCCAGAAAAATATCCGTGTCATAACTATTTACATATAATTATGATAAACTCATAATCTAGTAATCAGTGTTATCAAAATCGTAAGATACGCGATATGTATTGTACGATTCGTATCATATCAGGGCAAAACTTATACAAATCGTATAGCGTATCGTATCTGGTAAGTAATTGTAAGATACGTATGCATATCGTGTGATCGTATCGCAAAATCGCGATACGCACTGTATCATGAGATTTCTATTTCGACAGAAGACTTATTCTTTAATGAATCATTGGCGCCTTTTCTATTCGTATTCAACCTTTCACTTCGACTTCTCTGTTTCGTCTCCTAGCATTGAAGCCTAGGGGTTTGTTCGAAGCCTCCTATGCGCATGAAAGACGAAGAAGAGAGCCTGGGGTTTTGTTTGACGGCTCTGCTTTGCGCATCGAAGACGAAGAAGAGACGCCTAGGGTTTGTTCGAACTTCAAAGATCTTTGTGGAGTCTTGTGTTTCATCTCCTCCTCCTCTGCTCAACGTCGATTGTCGAAGACGGAGAAGAAGATGTAGAGGTTTAGTTATGTTTCATCTGCGTCCTCCTCTGCTTTGCGTCCTCTGCTCTGCATCGACTATCGAAGACGGAGAAGAAGACGCTAAGATTTGGTTGTGTTTCATCTCCCCCTCCTCTACTCTGCGTCGATTATCGAAGATGGAGAAGAAGACGCCGAGGCTTGGATTTTTCCACGCTGACTTCTAAAATACACAATTATTGAGTGTAATTTGTGTAAAATAGAATTAATATTTTTAAATATTTAACATTTTTGTCACGCGATATATAAAAGTGGGATTACGATACGCGATACGTATCCCGATTTAACAACATTGCTAGTGACAACGCAATACATCACTCTCTCTCTTTATTACAAGATGCTAAAATAACATTATCTCTTCTATTTAATTTAATAATCCAGTGACAATACAATATGCTACTTCATCTCTTCTATCATAAGAGAATAAAATAAAATAATCTCTTTAAATTCAAGAGATAAACACTCGTAATTCGTTTATCAAACGATAAACTTCCCAAGATTATCTCTTTAAATTCAAGAGATAAACCTTCACAATTCGTTTATCAAATGATAAACTTCTCTAGTTTTGCAAGAGTAAAAAAATTGCACTCTTAAATCATTATTTTATGCTTAGTGCAATGGTGCTTGTGTGTCCCTCAATACAATTGGATACCCACTGTAGCATAAGTCAAAATTTCATACTAATTACAATAATGAGTTTGTGGGCCATAATTGTCTAAAAACAATTAGATTTATATTTAGACCAAAGTCAAACACACTACATCCTAAAATAATTTTAAGAATCTTACTTAATACAAATTTGGATTTAAGTTTAACATTTAAATTAAGCCCACCATCCTTCAAAAAAGAATAAAATAATAAGCATGGCCGAGTCTAACAATACCTAGGTCAAATTATACATGCCATATTTTTATATATACGGAGCCAAACCAAATCAATCTCAAGAACATTGATTTGAAAAATAAATATAACATCTTAACAAAGTTCCTTTAAATGTGCAAACAAATTATAATTTTCTTAATTTATATTCGCATACAAAAAGACACAAAGAAGTGATAAAACATAGTTACATAAAGTGTCAACAAATTCATATCATGTAACTCCCTAAAATATTTTAGAGAGCCAATTGAGAAACATTTGGAGTATGGTTGGAGATGCTCTTAGGCGAGCCCATTGGAGCATAATTTTCTTCTCTTACTCGCTAAGTTGGCAAAGGAGCTTCCAATATCGAGGTCATTGGAGTTGCTCTTATACCCTATTAGTCTTATCTGTGATTTTTGCATGCATAGGATGTGTGCAAAACCAAGTATACAGCAACCTCAGTCACTTTAACTTTAGGGAAGAAATATACTGTTTATAATTTTGGTTTTCTTTTTAGCAAATGGCAATTGATTAGTTTTCAAAATCTCAATAAAAGAAATGGTTTATTGACTAATTACTCAAGAACGATTTCATCTTCATTTTTTAAAACCTTTTTGTCAGTGTATGGAAACTTAGATATATATGCTACTTCTCTCTCATGCAGGGTGTTTCGAGGGCATTAGTTGAAAATTCAAGAACTTTAAGATTGCCTACCCATTTACATGAAAGATTAAGTTTAATTCGCAATGCAAAGACGAAACTGGAAGAGAAAGGATTGGATCCATCAATTGACGTAAGTGTAAATAAGTGTGATGTGATTCATTGACAGCAGCTCATAGTTTGCATTTCATAATTCCTGCATAAATGTACGAGAACATGCCTAATCAAGAATCTTGATTTAGTTATATTATGCTTTAATTTTGTTAACTCATCTTGTCTAATTGTCTTGTTTTCTACTTTCTTATTTCAGAGAATTGCTGCATGCCTGAACATGTCCCAAAAGAAAGTCAGGAATGCAACAGAGGTGCTAAATACTTTGAGCTTTACATTGTCTCAATGTGTTATACCAGAGTTCCCTCCATGCGTGATTTCTCCTCGATTAATGTGTAATGTCTTTCTTTTTAGGCAATTAGTAAGGTCTTCTCGCTTGATAGGGAAGCATTCCCCTCTTTAAATGGTCTTCCAGGAGAAACACTTCATAGTGTAAGTGAACATATAGGCATTTGTCTCAATTTCACTGAGAAGAACTTCTTAAGTAACACTGCATACCTTATCTAAACTCCTTTCTTTCTTTCTTTTTGTGTGTTTGGTATTGAGATTAAGTTTGACTCCTCTTTCTATCTTTCCAGTACATTGCAGATATTTGCCTTGAGAACAATCCCTGGCATGGAGTCCACGAGTTCGCACTCAAGGTAGTACAAAATGATATGCTAAATCTTTAATTGTGAAATGTTTAGATGAACATGTTCAGTGCTGAGCAGGAAGAGTAGATTGCCTTCCTCTCTATCACCAATGAATAAATGATTAATAACCGGCAGTATTGTACACATCAATAAATATAAAAATTCATATAGTTGACATGATCCCCGATCATTAAACATTTTTCTGTGCAACATATATTTGCGGAAACCTTCTAACAAAATTGGTTGTTTTTTTTTTGTCCCAACTTTTTATACCTCCCTGGAGGCAAGCTGAAGAAAATTATATTATGAATTAATCTTGGTGCTGACTCACTAAAGGCTCAGTGTCATTTAGTTTGTATAACTATCTTGTAAGCTTACTAGTATTCAAACATGATTACAACACTACCAACAATAAACTCAAGTCACATTGCATTTAAATGAGACAAATTTAACTGTTACATTAATATTCTCATAAAAGAATCAAAGTCAGTGATTATTAGCCCAAGCTTTGCTTGGAAAAAAATACTACAAGTAAATATTGGATGACTAAATCCTCCAATGTGAAAAATAATAATGATAATAATAATATCGTACGTACATAAACTTAAAGTAAAGAGCTTTCTTCCTTGTCTAGCACCATAGGTGGGCCCTAGCGCACTAGACCGGTAACAGAATGGAAATGATTCTCTTTTATAACTTCGCACTACAACCGTGGGTCTACACCTACTATCACAAGCAATCGTGGACACTCTCTTCATGGGCACACTTCCATCATCTTACATCATGAGTAAAGCAGGTCGGGAATCCATTACATTATGGCATGCAGTTTCGGATAATATCTGTCACGCTCCGAAACTCGGGTCACGTGAGCCATTCAAGAAAAATCCGTTTTGAGATACTAAGATCCATCAAAACCATTCGAGCCAAGACAGGTCTAAGAACGTAAATGAAAGAAAACTTAAAACCTTTGAAAAATGCACTTTCAAGGGTTTATTTTATACAAAAGAACAACCCGAAAGAATAAGGTCACGGTCCCCAAGAGCCAAGATTTAAACAAACAAACAAAATTTTTAGAAAAATGCCCAGACCGCTTGATCGGTCAAAAAACTGCTCGAACGGTCCCTGCAAGCCCACTGATTTTTTTTCACTCGAAATACAAAAACATAATGTTTTCGATGACCGCTCGATAGACCGCTTGGCCCTGGACATTTTTTCAAAACATCACCCTTGAAAGCTCAACATTTAAACTTTTTCTCATTTCATTTGAAAACCTCCAAGGCAAAACAAGCCAACAAAAACAAGTTCAAAACCTCCCTCGAAGCACAAGTTTGATATAAAGCATAAAACCAATCGAAAGCGATAACCGTTACATACTAATATGAAAATATACAACTAGCCCATAGTTCTTCTCACAAGCATACAACATACGTGCATGGATAACCAAGTCTCAAGGTTAAACAACATATTCTCAAGTCCAAGACGTACAACATATTACATGATCCGAATACAAACATGGTGTAAACAACTGATCAACAAAACTGCTAATAGCAACAAAAGAATTTTTGTCTTTGCTTCCATCGGGCTTCGCAAAGATCAATCCATATGATCAAATTCACTTGAAAGTTTTTAAAATCCCACAACGTGAGCCGAAGCCCAATAGGAAAAGACTAGCATAAAGTAAGAGCATAACATGCAATCACGAACTATGAAAAATTCGACACCACAAGTTTTAAAACGGTTTTCCATTTTTAAAACCACAAGTTTTAAAACGGTTTTCCATTTTTAAAACCACAAGTTTTCATATAATCTCAAAACATCCATAGTTTATCAAATGTAAACATGTTACTTTCCAACCAGATTTTCACAATCCACAATGATTCTTATGTACCTACTCTGTCGCACTGGGTATAAAGGTAACAACTATAGACTCTCGCCCATTAACCTAGGTTTGGGGCATTCAATGACCCGCTAGGTAATGACAAGTTCTATATGGAGTTACAACAACAAACGTCTCCCACTGGGACAACTACTTCATTAACGGGGATTAACCCGAAGGAACGAAACACTTACTTGCGCAAAATTTTTGGACTTTTATCGATGAGTAATGGAAGCCCACATACACATATATTGTTACGGCACATCTATAGAATCATTAAAAAGGCACACAGCTCAACTACGAACACGCTTGTAAAATCACACAGCAATGTACAAACGTCCAATGGCATCCAACCATGTCGTCCATAAAACCATGGGAATCGACCAATATTTTCAAAATGTTTCTGCTAGCCAACCAAATCGTTTAAAAGCCAAGGTTCAACTCTAAGGGTTAGCTCCGAATCTCCAAAATCATGTTTTTGCAACATATTCATACTTTCACCCGGTTTTCAAAGCTTTTCTTTTAAAAATTAAGCACACTCACATCCTCTAACTTTGTAGTAAACCACAAAAACGCATAAAAATACTTCTTATCCAATCAAACGAGATTTAAACACAAAGTTAAACATTTATAGCATTTTAAAATGGTAAAAATACATATAAATCACATGTAGCACCCTTTTAAAGCAAGATAATCTAGAATTCTATCTTCAAGAGTTAAAAACTTGACGCTTCAAGCACTGGCGAGAAACCGAAGTTACCAAAACGTGATTCCGTTCGGATGAACGCGAAGCTCACGGCGCGTATAGCAAGGATCGACTATTCTTATGCCAAGAGCCGGGCTCGAACCAAACTAAAATCTAGAGACAAGGCAGAGGGTTTGAATGTTCTCTCAAGAGAAAAAAATAAGCTTGCAAGAGAAGCTTCGGTGCGAGAACCAATGCCACTAGTTGGCATTTAAGCACCCCACGCAAGCAAACCGCTCAAGCGGTTTAAAGACAGATCGAGCAGTCTTGCCCAGAAAAGTTTTTCAACTTTCTGCTGCGACGTCCAACAGGACTGATATTGAAACTAACGTACACTCTAAGACAACACATGCATAAAATATATAGAAACATGCTTTTCTATAATGATTAAAAACGAGAACCAACACGTTACATATATATATAACAAAAATAAAAGGAACCGGGTCTCACAATATCTTCCATCAATACACTTGGGCTATTGTTGACCTTTTTCCAGTGGTATTTAAGATTTCACTTGATGATTCTTCTTGTTATCTTAAGGCACAACGAAACTCACAAATAAAATATTTATATGTTGGTAAATCCTTATGTGTGGGAAAAAAATGGGCCATAGGATTTGATGTGGGTAAATTTCAACTCTTCTTAGGTTGGTGTTAAATGTTGGGGAAAAGTGGATTTGAAAGAAGCAAACAAACTTTTTGAATTGATCTCAACTATAGATTAATTTATGCGAGGGATAAATATCAAAACACCATTTCTAGTAGTATAGATTAAAAGAGTTATATATTTATCAAAAGTATGCAAAATTAATTTTTGCTTTATTCAATAATAAGTATTGAGAAATGAAGTTAGAGAATTAAGAGCATTGGATCACAAAATTCTTCTCAGGGCTGCAGGTGGTTGAGGTTTCTATGGGATCTCAAGAGTGATTCAATTCAATTATATAGTTAAGTTGGGATATACTAACACTACTTAATCTATTTTATCTCAATTTATTTGCAATTGGAAATGCCCAAACCATTTCAAAAAGGTTTTCATTCCTAATTTTCTCTATCCTAATTTTACCACACATCCATTTTAGCATGCTCATCTCAACTTTATTAATTTTATTATTGTGTTGGTATTGTGTTCAACTTTCACCTTTTTGCTATTTCTACTTCTATGGTATTTCTAATTTGGCAACAACTACTCTACGATTTCATCCACTAAGACAATATCTTTTACGAATAGCATAGAACATGGAAGATCGTCTTCTAGTTTAGGATCAACTCAAAGTTGACCTTGATGTAATCCTATAGTGATTGGTAATTCACTTGTGTTGACTGCAGGAGATATAATTATAGTTTTAGCCACATTATACACGTCTTTTGTCACTTTAATATCCCTCTTTATCAATTTTCTTTTTCTCCACCGCCCCCATATTAAACAACAGACAATATTAGAAATAACCACTTATACCAAGTGTTTTAAATGCATATAACCAAATAGTAATTGCTTGAATTGGAGTAAAAGGTTGTAATGCCTCTGCTGACCAAAATGTTCGGGAATGGTGATTAGGTTAGATTTGGGTGACCTTTATTTAGTCAAGGCAGACCCACCCACTCTAAATCTCTTTATTTTGGGCTAACTGGTGGTTATTTGTCGGTGACAGGAACGCTTATATGTGTTTCGTCAAATTGTAAATTGAAATTCTAGTTTTACGAATCATGAATCAAATCAAATTGAGAATCATAAGATTCGGCATGAACTATAAAAATGATATTTAAACACTTCATAATTTCACATGTATGAATAAAATGAATAAATTGATATTAACTCATATTATACAATAAGAACATAATCTAAATGTGAGACATTTACCTTTATTATAAGAGATTTAAGCTTAAATCCAACTAATCATAAGATTTATTAAAAATCATTATATGTTCTCACTTAGAATTCAAAAAATGAATTATGAAATCTCAGACAGAGTAAAATAAGAAAAGAGAGATTAAATATAAGCTACTTCAAAATATATTTTGTGTGCTTATTTCTAATTAAGAAAAGCTTGGTAAATATGTGAAACCATTGAATCCAATGAGTACGCTTGTATAAATTATACTTGTTTCTTTAAAATAAAAATAAATAAGAAACAGAAGTAATAGTTTCATCTTAAATACCCTAAAAATGTAGATTGATATTTTTTTACCTAGAAGAAAGATTAAAAAAAGAGTTACGAATTTATTGGATTTGCCGGGTTGTTATTAAATTCTCTAATCCCCAAATGAGTGACAAATTATGCATGTTTATTTTTTATTTTCATAATAACCTCATTAAGTTGTGTTAAGGCATTTAAAAAGAAAAAAAATAATAAATAAGAGATTCGAAATTTGTTAAATCTAATAATTTTAAGAATTACATAAATCATATCGTGAATCATAAAATTCATTACAATCCTATCACAAAATAGATTCGTTCATAAATTAATATCAATTTATGTATGAATTGTGAATCGAATCGTGAATAAAATCGTGAACCGTAAGATTCGGATAACTTATTTCACATGCAATTATGCACATGCCCACATTTATTATTTTTAGTTAATGAGCAGCATTCATGTTGGGAACGAGGAAGTGGAGGCAAACTGATATGCATGGAGATGCATGCATGCATGCATTTTTTTAATGAATAAAGACTCGTTTCTACATGTATTGATATTGCCTAATATGCCATCTGGATTTTTAGCTTTTCATTCTAGGTAATTATTGTATATATAGCACATCTTATTGTTGTTTTTTGATTTTTTTAGACTAGTGAAGAAACTAACACTAATAATCCATTTTGCAGGATGAGGTAAACAAACTTATTAGTATGACACTAAGAGAACGCGAGAGGGATATTATACGTCTTTACTATGGGCTGGACAATGAATGTCTTACTTGGGAGGATATCAGTAGAAGGTGGGTACTGCTAGCACTATCCATGACAAGTGGCCAATTCTACTGATATAGAGATCACCTACTTTTAAAATGCTCTATTGTTGAGTCTGTAATGCATGCTCTGAAATTAAACGAAGAATACGGCTATATTATAGCAGGTCACCTTTTTCTCTCTTTTCGTGTGGTCTAAAATCAAATATTCAGATGAATTTTGGCCCTTAGCACCCTGATTATGCGACGTTTTGTGTGATATTGACACGATTCAAATTATGATTTATAGAGATGCTTGGCAAAGAAAGTAAATGATAGAGGATACTAACATGGTGCAGCTCATTTATGAGCCGGATCATGTAATCAATTGAATCCATTGATGTTGAAATGTAGTTTCTAGGTCATTTTTTACTGCCTGCTTATAGAAATGCTTGTTTGCTTTCCCCTCTTTGTTTTTGGTTGTTTTTGTTTTTGTTTTTCAAGTTCTCAGTGGTTTTGATGACATCATTCTGTTCAACCTTCCAGGATAGGTTTGTCAAGGGAAAGAGTTAGGCAAGTTGGACTTGTTGCACTAGAGAAACTAAAGCATGCAGCGAGGAAGAGAAGCCTGGAGGCCATGCTGGTGAAACAAAATTGATTTGGTATGTTTGTTGTAGAGGGAGAGTAAAAATTGCATGTAAATATCAACGAAGTAAAGGTTGAATCTCAATTATTTTTCTGATCAGGAATAAAAGTACACATTTACATTGTGATGTAAAAGCCTACATCCTGACTCGATGGTGGAAGAGTTAAACACATCTGAATCTGATCAAAGAGCTTCTAACTGATATGTATTCTATTTTTTACAGTGTTTCTATGGGCGTGTGAATCCATCATTTTTCTGTAGGCTTTTGTTTCGTGTTGTTTCTATAACCAAGCACTATTTTGTCATTGGCAAATTTTTTTTTTTGTCAAACTAAAATGAAAATGGTTATGTATTCTACTTTTTTCGTCCTTGGTCGTGTTGGGTAAGCCCAATATTGTTCAAATTTTGAACCACTTATTTGAGTAGCTTTCAATAAAAAATTTGGGAATTTTTATAGCCAACTCCCTTTCTTCAATCTCAGTGAGCTACTGAGAGGTTTTGGTCATCCTTTATAGTAGGAACTGGAAGAAGAATGTTTCCAACTTGAAGTGGAAGGCCATTTCGTGTTCAACAAAAGTGCTTCATTGCTTTCATAGGTGTATGCGCAAAAAAGACTTCTTAAATGAAATTTGGTGAATGTACATTCTTCAAGTCATTCGAAATCCACAGGTACCTTAAATCCAGAAATATATACAAACATAGTGTGAAATGGCTTGATAACTAATAAATCAAATTAATTAAATGGATGCTCAGGCAAATTAGTATAAAATCTAATTAACTAAGTAGATGCTCAGCCAAATTAAGTCAAATTTTATGTGATTCTTCTTTATCGACTCTTAGTAAGAACCGTCTTCCTCTTCTTATTTCCTTTTTGTGCTGCTAAAATATATAGCTATAATGTTCGTTTCTCAGTATGTACAAGATCATGCTGCCACTCAGCATCCCACAGTTCATGCTAATCATTTTTCAAGCATAAAACTTCCTTTCATTCTTTTAGAGTAATATACAAAACAAAACAAACATTTAAGTTTATTCAGTATAGCCGTTGCAAAAGTACAGCAGATTTTCAACTAGGTGTGCAGATGCTCAAGCAAAGTGCTTTCCATAGAATATGCAATCCAATAAATAAATGGGAAAAAAAAACCCTAGCAAAACTAAAAGAAATACAGTGCAACGAGGATAACTGGCAAAATCAATGTGTAGAGATATACACATATCCATTCCTTTATATTTGAGCAAAAGAGATAATGTATCTCACCATTCCTTTTTGTCTCAGCATGTACCCATCCTTAACAGCTTCATGAACTTGTTATGAACCTTTTCACTGGCAAATTATTAGGTACTCCCAGTCTCCGGGGGATGTTGCGTGGTATTCTTAGTAAATAAATAATTATAATTTTTACAATATGGGTCACTCTTTGT
This sequence comes from Heliamphora exappendiculata, assembly GCA_034768845.1. Taxonomy (NCBI): domain Eukaryota; kingdom Viridiplantae; phylum Streptophyta; class Magnoliopsida; order Ericales; family Sarraceniaceae; genus Heliamphora; species Heliamphora exappendiculata. Next base: position 14,984,126 of record JAOTRH010000025.1, on the reverse strand, counting down.
CTCCTAATCACCCAACAAAAATAAATTATGGTAGTAATTATTCGGTACTCTCAGAGTACCATGTGGTAAGTCCATGTGGTATACCACGCAAATACCACAACCTGCATAATGTAAGTTATCTTTTGTCTTCTAACAACCTAACAAAGATGAATCGTCGCTGTAAAATTTGTCACTGCTATATTGGGTGGAAGTACGACGTGAACCTATCACGTGCTACTCCGAGAGCACCGAATAATTATTCAATTCCATAAAAAAGTAACTAAAAATATACATTAAGTCAATAATTGAGCATTTTTCCTTAATAATGTACTATAAATATATCATTACACCTTCAATATTTTAAATTAAATAAACAAAATCTAAAATTGGAGGATAAAACCCCTCTCATGGCCGGCCACCTTGGAGACCCAACACTCCCCCTACTGGTTTTTGTCATACACTTTTTGCATGCATGTCATTTGATTGGCTTAGGACACCACCCCTTACACAAACATCATTATCTCTCCACTAATCAAAATTATATAAAAACACCACCTTCATCCCATTATTTTCGGCTAAGAGGCTCCCCAAACCAGATTTTTGTTTCTCTTGCTAAGTGTTGAGTGTTCTAGTGAGAGAGTGAGAAGAAGAAGAAGAGAGGAAGAAGAGAAGAACGGGAGGAAGGATACCATTAAAGCCAAATCTTTGATCTTTCAACCAAAAAATCAACTCATTCAAGGTAAGAACTCTATTACATCCGCTATTCTAAACTCAAATCATAAACCTCTCACCTCATTCTTCAAGAATGAAAAACAAGTATACAAATCAAAGCTAGCTAGAAATGGATTAAAACTAAGATAGGGACTGTTTGGTGTTTGTTTGAAGTTTGTGCTTGAAGAATAATGATAGATTTATGCTATTTTTACTTTATGAAGTTTCTGGAGCTTGAATGTCTTGTTTTTAGTATAAATCATGCTAAAAATATGTGAATTCATGTCATGCAAGAGGTTAGAAGTTAAGCTAACTAGCTTAGGAATTAATCTCTGAAATTTAAGCTTGGTGAACCCGACTTTGAAAAATCATAATTAAATCTAGAAAACTCTCCTAGGGTCAAGCTTTATGTCCAGAGCTAGATCTGTAAGTTATATTTCATAAAAACTTCGTTTGGAGTGATTTGACCGAGCACGTCTTGAGTTGTGAATTTTCTCCCAAAACGTAATATTTTTTGACCAGCCTCTGTTTTAGAGGCCAAAACCCCATTTTAGAAGTTGGTTCATGACATGGTTTCCTTACAAAAGTTAGCTAACATATTTTTCTATTTACTCACAAAAAATAAGGTATTTTTATCACTGTTTGATATGTCAAATCCATTTTCAAAATTGTTAATCTGAATCTGTCTCGTCGAATGGGTTCTATCACATATTCTTGAAGAGGCTATATCACCTATTTTTAAGAGTTACTAACAAATGTGCTCTTCATGAAAAAGGTTGGGGACATTATAATCTAGTTTCTGTTCAAATATCGTGAATTTTGTAAGTGTGGTGCAATTCCAAGAAGGGGGTGAACTGAATTTTTAAATAATTTTTATTATTTATTTTTAAATATTCCAATTACAAAAGCCAACAATTATTAATTCGATTTTATTTACAATGTATCTAATATGAGCAATGAACAATAATAAATTAAAAAAATACGAAAGTAAAAAGTTTTAAGGGAAGAGAGAACAAAATCAAGATTTTTACAAGATTCGGCGTTAAGGCTTACGTCCGTACCTCAAGCACACTATTTTGAGAATTTCACTAATCTCTCCTTGAGGCAGAGACGCCTCTCTCCTTTACCAAGCGGAGAAGCCCCTACACTAAGAGTGCCCTAACTCTTCAATAATTAAGTGAATTCCCTCACTTGAACAAGGCTACAAACTCAGCCTCAATTACAATATGAATGAAATAGAAGATGTACAAATAAAGACCCCCTCAATGAGTAAATGAGTACAAACTTAAAGTATACTAATTTACTCTCAAAGATATATTGCTTGAAGTTCAAAAAGAATTCTAAGGTATCTCTCTAAAAAATAACCAAGAGAATAAGAGATTTTTAGAGCACGAAATGAAAGCACAAGAGAGAATAGAATGCAAGACTTGTTAGTGCCTTTGACAGTTCTCAAGGTTGTGTTTATAGGCCAAATATCTGAATTAGCCATTGGGCTAAATAAGAAATTGTTAAACTAACCGTTTAGAGTCAAATTCAAAATTTTGCTGATTCAGTCGACTGACATGGAAGGTTCAGTCGACTGAACTGCTTTTCTATTGAAAATAATTTTTTGGCATAACACTTTAGTCAACTGATTGAGCTTCCTCAGTCGGCTGACCTGTGAAAAATTAGAATTTTTATTTTTGAAAATTCTTTTAGGCTCTTTAAAGAATATTATTTTTATTCAAAATAATTTTCATAAAATTCAAAAAGCTTATGATCCATCTAGGTCTTTCTATGAGCTTCAACCAATATTCTTATGAGATTGAACTTACATAGCTCCTAATAAATTCAAGATTTATTCAACTTTTGTCTTCACTTTTCATCCTGAATTTTCTTCATTTGTTTCGTAGCGGTGGCTTTCAGGTTTCATTCATAATTTCTCATAAATTGCCTTCACTTGCTTCATCCGTCATTGCTTCTAAGTTTCATCTATAAATTTCTTGTACACAAACTTAATTTGCACAATTAAATACTTAAGTTTGTTATCATGAAAATAGATGTTGAAACCTTGTTTCTTTTAATAAAAGTATATTTCATCCGGGCTCCATTCTAGAACTCATTTGTGTTCAAATTAAAGCTCGAGAATCTTTTTTCAATGGTTTAACTCTCTTTTTGAAAGTTATTTTAATTCAAATGATTTTGTTAAGAACAAGGGATGTAAAATAGGTTTTATTCAATGTTTTCTTTGTGAGTTAGTTTATCTTTGTAGTTTTTATGAGTGGTTCGTGTCTCGAGTTTGAAGGTGTGGCAGTCAATTATATTTGTACCTTTTGTTTAAAAGTGGTTATATTTTATTCATAATAATAGTTGTACCTTGTGTATTGTTATATA
>JAOTRH010000025.1:14970919-14980963 GCA_034768845.1 Heliamphora exappendiculata | reverse complement strand
AGAGAGAGAGAGAGAGAGAGAGAGAGAGAGAGTTGAGGGAGATACATGAGTTTCTCATTTCAGCAGGAGATACAACAAATTTCATGCAAGTAAACAAATTGTATAAAAAATAGGAGAAAAAAAACCTTTTTTTTAGCAAGTGAGAAATTTACTTCTCTTTTCACCCGTTTTTTTGGTTTGCTACCATTTTTTTCTATAAGAGATTCTATTATGCACAAATTCCAAGCTAATATTAAACAAATATATTTTTTTTCAACAGTAAACTCGTAGGTAGTAGCCCCAAGCTCTCCCGAGTAATTGTTCAGTGTTTTTAATATTAAACAAATATTTTTTTTTTAAACTCGTAGGTAGTAGCCCCAACCTCTCCCGAGTAATTGTTCAGTGTTTTTAATATTAAACAAATATATTTTTTTTTCAACAGTAAACTCGTAGGTAGTAGCCCCAAGCTCTCAAAGGTTGCTGACTCTTATATTGATTCTCAAAGTGGGCATCCTCCAGCTGGGTCTCTAGTCTTTCTCATGTATTCATTTTCACTCTCAGCAAAGAGGTTTCAAGCAATCGAAGGAGCAATCCGTGGCAGCTCAGCTCGCTTCTCACCCTAGTTACCCAGTCTTCTTTTTTAGAAAGAATAAGATAAATTCGTTTTAAAGTTTCGAGTAATTGTTCAATGTTTTTAAAATTTTATACGTGGTATTTTTATGTAATATGGTGATAATAAATTTTACGGTACAAATATGACGATTCACCTTTGTTGAATAGTTAAAAAATAAAAAATAACTTACATGATGTAAGTTATGATCATTTATTTATCGTAAATATCACGTGGTATCACCTATATAGTATTTTAAAAATATCTTATAATTTTTTTAACTCTCCCAGAGTGTACCACCGTTCCCACCCAGATGCGACACCTCTGACATGGAAGCACCAATGAACAATTCCATGTCGATTGCTTTCATCACTAAACGAAACCACCAATGTTGATTCGCTTCCTTCGATGACAAGCTCGCTAAACTAAACCGAAGGATCTTGGAGAACTTGTAGCAGTGAGTGAAAAAAAGAGAGCTTGTGAGAAAGATGATGGAACACTTTCGAGCATTTTATAATTTTGTAAGAGTATTTTTGTCTTCAAAAAGATAATTTTACTCTTTATTTTGTTAATTCGGATGAAAAATGTAAGTTCACAAAACGGTAAGAATTATATGGTTATTATAAAAAGTCAGTGAGAAAAGTTGCACATAGAGATTAAATCATAAAGCGTAAAGTGAATTTAATTTTTTTTTATTTTTTTAACAATTTAGTCTAAGGCACCTTAATTGGGCATGACTTTTTCCATATTTGGATAGAAATGGAAGCACAATTTTAATTTACGAAAAATGAATAGTTTTTATAATCTTTTAAGGGGACGAAGGGGACGAATATTAAAATTTTAAAACAATCTTAAAAAGACAAACTCATGCAATTTTGAAATATTTCAAATTGATATTATTATAATGATAAAAAGATGTTAAAACTTAGGGGCGACCGCCCGTTTTACCTGTTGGATTGAATCCATCTATGCATTTGGACAATCAACAACTAATTTTAAAAATCTTGAAACTAACAATCAAATAAACTCGAACTAAAAAATCTTTGAATATACAACCAAAATTTTTACGAGTCAAGCTAAAAAGAGAGAACACTTAAAGTTGAAAGAATGCGTCTAAAAAATAAAACAAGAAATGAAATCTAGTAGATAGAGAGAGGGGAATTCATTTTTATTGGAATCAGATACTCTCTTCGTTCTTCACAATCTTTTAAGATTTTATTTTATAAGTTTAGAATAGATCGAGAATGATGATTAAAATTATTCATCACGTAGATCATGTTAAAATACTATTTACGTAAAGATTTGATTTAATTAGATACCGATAAATATATAAAGATCATATTTTGTTTTAAAAAATAAACGGTTTAAACGTAAATATTCTATTTTAAAGCAAAATTGTTTATTTTATAACATAAAATGTAATTTAATTATATACTTATCCAAATTCAATCAAATTAAATTTATATATAAACAATTTTTTCGAAATGATCTATAATTAACAATTCAAATTATCGCTAACCTCGCAAAATCGAGCAGCTAAGGAATTTGAGTAAAGGAGGATCCAGTATTCATTTGGGAGGAGTCACCTTGCTAATATGCGCCGGTTCCTGTAAAATATATATAATCTCAATTATTGTTAATAAAACTACTCTATTTTTTACATATTGGTATATTATCTTTTTTTAAATGTAATAAGAATTTGGGTTCTAACATTTAAAAGCTGTTTTTCTTTAAAAAAAATATCAGTTTTTAATTTATACCGTTTAATTTATCTTAAAAACTAAATAACTTCTTTTTATTTAATTTTTTAAGAAAAAAATTTATATACATTCTAAATATTTTTATTTTATTTTTTTAAGTAAAATTATTATAATACTCTCAATTAAAAAAATTAATTTTTTTCGTGAAAATAAAAAAATTACAACAATATCTTAAATACACTACAATTTAAACATAAAAATTAATGATATATTAAATATTTTAATAAATAAATAAATAAAACTACGATAAAAATTATTTTAAACTATTTAAGTTTTTTTTTCCTTTTCTTTTTAAGTTAAAAATCTTAAATTTAAACTTTATAAACATTCCAAATGTGACAATTGGTGTTTTTACTTTCTAAACTTTTACTTATAGACCCCATTGGCAGTTTTTCTTAAAAGGTTCTTTTTTTTTTTTTAGTTAAAAAATTAAATTAAGTTCAAATTGTTTGATAATTTATCTTTTAAGTTAATTTTTTAAAAATTAATTATTTAAATAAAAAATTAATTTTTTATTTTTTTTTTCAAAATGAACAATTTATTCTTTTATATATTTAATATTAACAATTGTACGTAATTAGTAGTAATAGTAAATAAGTTATAAATAATTAATATTATTGTATTTTAAAAATAATAAGAATTTAAATCAAATATTCTAAAAATTTGTGTTTTAATTTGATTTTTTGATTTTTAAATTTTTTACTAAACAAATAATATTAATTTTTTTAATATTTTTAACCAAAAAATCAAAATTGCTAATCATGGCTTAAAAATGATAAAAAAATTATTCCTTATTTGTTAAATGACTTTAGTTCCAGTGTGAAACGTTTGGTTTAAAACTAAAAAAAAAAAAAAAAAACTTTTGTTTTGATTTTATTGCTCATAATTTTTTTTACTTATTATTTTTTTGCCCTTTTATTTTTCACTTATTATTTATACTCTTCACCAATTCTTATACCATTGTTCAAAATAATATAACATTTTTATCTTTTTATCTTTTACTTACCATTTATACCCTTCACCTTTTAAAAATGTAATGATTTTTAGAAATAAGCATTTCATTGTATTTTCAAGTGGTTGTTAATGTTATTTACACAAAAGTATTTTGCAGACCAATCAAACAATCCCTAATGAAATTTGTATTCAGCTCTCTCCTCTCCAAAATCTGCACTCCCATCTAAACCCCCGATCAGCCATATCTCATCGATGGCTTCACCTCCGACCCTCCCAATCTCAAGCAACCAATCCACTGCCACCGCCACCGCCACCGCCGTCCAATCGCCACCGCCCATCGCAACTCCTGCCTTCCGCGCGTTCATCACGCGCCTCTCCTCCTCCATCCGCCGCGGCTTCGCCCAACGCCGCCCCTGGTACGAGCTTGTCGACCGGACCACTCTCCTCCGTCCGGACTCTCTCTCCGAGGCCGCTTCTCGAATTCGCAAGAACTTCTCCTACTTCCGCGTCAACTACATCGCCCTGATCGCCTTCGTATTAGCCCTCTCTCTCCTCTCTCACCCTTTCTCTCTCCTCGTCCTCCTCTGCCTCCTTGCCGCCTGGCTCTTCCTCTACCTCTTCCGGCCGGCCGATCAGCCCTTCGTCCTCTTCGGCCGTACCTTCTCCGATCGTGAAACCCTCGGCGTGCTCGTCGTGTCCACTGTAGTTGTGGTGTTCCTCACCAGTGTCGGATCGCTTCTGATCTCTGCTCTCATGGTCGGATTGGCGATCGTTTGCGCTCACGGCGCGTTTAGGGTTCCAGAGGACCTGTTTCTTGACGATCAAGAGCCGGCCAACCCCGGCTTCCTCTCTTTCCTCGGTGGCGCCGCTTCCTCCGCCGCCGCAGCGGCAGCTCCGGCGGTTGCCGCGCGGGTATGATGAAGGCGTGGTTGGATCTTGTCCGATCGAGTACGATATAATGTGTGTGATCTTTGAGGGTAAATTCAAAAATGGATCTGATCCCTCTTGCTTCAAGTGAGTTGTACCATTTCTTATGATTGATTGCTTCTGATGAAGGAATTGATTAGGATTTTGTTTCCTCTGTATCTATATTGGATCTGTAATCTGCAACCTTTGATCTGTCTTGTAATGCTTTTTTTGGCAATATTGTCTCAGAAATAGCCCAACTTGAATGTCTTCCATGGGTTCCTTGCAATGCTGTTTCTGATGGATTCTGATCAGTAGTTTTCCTATAGAAAAGTCTTACATATAACATATTATGCCTAGTCATTTTCCTGATCATATTTTGTTTCCCGCAAGATTGTACCTTTCGAATCTCATTTCAAATTGTGTCACCATAGCTTGCTTTCCTATCCCTTCGTTTCTTGTTTGTTTTGTAATTGCAGAAAATTGCATACTCTTATAATTCTGAAAGTATTTTCTAGTGCTTTTTGGAGGGACGATGTCTAGCCCCTATATTTTTATGATCATATGGTGGGGGGCACCTATTATTGTAGTGGAAAGTTGGTTTTCAGATGTTTTCTCAAGTAATCACTGGTTCACTACTTGCTATAAGAGTTCATCCATGCAACGTATGGTTTGTAGCTGAATTTGGACTCCAAAATTTTGGATAACAGAGTGTAGTTGTCAAATTAAGTTGGCTGTCACGAGATCAGAATATGAATGTAAAGGAATTTTGTGGTTCAAAAGTTAGCGGTCGCGCAGCTGCACAAGGTGCAGTGAAGTTTTGGGTTCAACTCCAATGGACAAGTTGATACCCTTTGTACTAATCTAACAACTAACCTACTAATTGTTGTCTTTGAAAAAAAAAAGTTAGTTGTTTTTACTCCCATGCACATGAAAAAAATTTGTCAAAGACACAAGTCTATGCAAAGTCGTAAGATCATCTATGGGGCTTATGCCTGCCTAGTGTTTGAAGGTTAAGGAAGTTGGTAAACTGATGTGACAAGATAGTCGGCGACTAAAGTCCTGGTGAGTAGCGGTCGTAACTATAATGGTCTGAAGGTAACGAAATTTCTTGTTGGGTAATGGCTAAGTTCTAACCTTTGAAAGGCATAATGATTTGGGCACCATCTCGAGTGGATTTCTGATGGACAACTAGTCTGGATTAAATGGAAAGAAGCTGCCTTGGGTTTATTGTGTCTTGTTAAATATTAATTTGTTTTTGGATTGTGGTTTAAGTTTCTTAACGACTGTCCCCAAGGGCACACAAGCCACCTCCCCCCATGAATTGGTTCAAGTTTGAGTGTTGTTTGTTGTTACCTATAAAAGAAAAAAAAAAGAAAAAAAGTCTTTCAACTACAGTTCTCAACCCAGACTTTATTGTCATGTTTGTTTAGCTGGTGATGACATTGGATTTGAATTTTGAACTATGTGGTTCAAAAAGTTGTGAAGTCATTTCTGCAGCTTGATTATATAATAGGAGTTCTATTTAATGGCTCCTAGCTTGTAGGACCTTAAATTATAGACACTGTATGTACAATTATAGTTTAGTTGTTGACACTTTGCCAGGAGGAGGGAGACAAGAAGATGAATTTGAGAGAGGAAGTTCTTTGAGGAGAAATTATTTAATAGATCGGAAACACCACGTCAGCATGTTGGTGTGGCGCGGCCAACTAATATATGCCTGTCATATTTATCTTTGATGTAGGCTCGTGCTAACGTGCAGTGCCTGTTGTCCTCCTAATATAGGGTCATTTCTTAAAATTATAAGAACATGACATATGCATTGGTTAGGCACAGAGACCACTGACGTTTCTTGAATAGGGACTTTCATCTTTCGTGTTTATATGGTGAATATTCATGATGTTACTGGTTTGATATAAATAATTGAGTTGAAACCCATGCTATGGGTGGGTGGATTGGGCGAGTTTTGGGATGTTATGCAGTTAATTGCAAACAAATTCTAGATTGACAAGGTATGAAAGCATAGATGAAATACTAATTTGCTGGATTTCAATATCTCAGAACCAGATGAACATACTTCTAAAACATGGTTTCTAGGTTTTGGTGACCAACATGAGCACAGAGATTTAATTCCTTGGTAATTTGGGAGGTGAATCCATACAATTGCTTTTTATCTATGGAAGAAAATAACAAAAAGTTGAAGGTTAAGAGGTACATGTAGGGATCCTAGATGAGCTGAATGGATTCAGAGAACTGAGATTTGGGCTCGATAGGGAAAGTTATTAAGTACTACCAGATGGATTCAGAGAACTGAGATTTGGGCTCATTGGGGAAAGTTATTAAGTTCTTCCAGATTATTATGTCACATTGCTTACTTGGTATTTTTGATAAATAAAAAAGTTCGTTGCATTCTAAGTAGGTCACTCTTGTTTCTCACCTATCAAAAAAAGTTGGTTCTACTCGTTTTCCGCTACATAATTGGTTGGAAATACCATGTAGATACGTCACATGGTGCTTCAGGACTACCGGCCAATAACTATAAAGCATCTTCAATTGCTTTAGAACCAGGAGGTGTTAAAGGTCAAGTTATTAACTATTAAGAGACAGCTATATGATTTTTTGTTTTTAGTGAATTGTTTTCATGTTAATTCAAACGAAGTTATTTTTTTACATTTATTTTGTCACAAAAAAATTAGAAAAGTAAAAAGATTTAACAAAAAAATATAAAAAGTTAATATAGTACGGGAAAATGCACTTTAAGACTTTCGAAAAGCTCTGTTCATCTTTAATGAACATTTTTAACTTTAACCAAAATGGTCATAGTTTTTAGATTCGTTTTATGACACGGATCGGATAAATAAAAAATTTTGGCCAAAAATTAAAATAAAAATCTAGGAAAGACAAATAAAAACAACAACAAAAAGCCTGAAAAAACAGCTACGGCTAACTTCTACTTAGTTCCTGACAAATTCCCATATTTTTTGGCCATTTTAGGTCCTTCATGGTTAGACAAATTTTACTGCGATACATTCTGCTTAGTTCTTACCAGTGATAACAATGTGGAGGGTGAAAAGAAGATGCATCGATTTTTATGCAAACATTGGCAGGAAATCAATTCTCTCTCAACTCTTAGAATATGGTTAATCAACATATTAATTAATCGATTATGATAAATTGCATCTGATTTTGCAGTTGAAATAGAAAATTTAGGAAGAATTAGGTTGAATTTCCTATAAGTGACTTTTCCCCATTTTTTGGGAAGAATATCCTTGATTGGGATTGCTTAAGCAACTCATTTGATGGTAGTTCAGAAAATCTCAGTAGACCTGTGGTTCTGTCATATTTGTGGAAGTTATGTTGGTTTCACCACACTGCGATTCTTTACTACCAATTGAATAAGGCCTTTTTCTTACTGGAACCTCCTCTTTTATTACATTCTGCGATGAGAATTAATTTTAGGCCAAAATTAACTTGGGAAAATAATCTCCGTACCTTTACAATAGGTGATGAGTTGATGCACAGTTTAATGCTGCATTTGCACTGTGTGTCAGCCATTGCCGTTGGCGAGGCTGGAAAGGTCAGTAGATTCTTTAGAATTAGTGCTGTCTCTCTGTATACACAGAGATGCATTACACACGCGGTTTATTACACGTGAAAAATTCGAGACTCACTGTTTGTGCATTTCATTGTGAAGATTCTCTAAAGGTTGAAATCACCTCCTTCGAATTACAGAATTTGAGGGGTTCTCATCGCCAACAGTACAACAATAGGTTGTAGCATTTCCTTTGTCTAGGGGATGTCTCACGATTCTATCGCTGGAAGTTCTATCAATGGGCAGCTAGGCATAGCAAATTCATCTTGATTTGATATGAGATTGAAGATCTATTTTTAGTGAGGGCAATCGGATTTGATAAATAACACACAAGCCAAGGTAGATCCTTACTCATACATAAAATGAAATATCCTAGGGTTAGTGCTTTCCTTTTCCTTCCTTACATGAATGGGAGGTTGTTCCAACGTTTTTTTTAAAAAGGTTTCTATGTTATATTATTATATAATATTATTTAACAGGAAGAGAGATTTCGAAAATGCGAGGTAGGTCTGAGGGAAATTCTAAAATGCTGTTGTTATCTCCAAGTTAGCACTTGGCATTCTGGTCTTAAACAAATCACTCCTTGATTTACTTCAGTACTAATGAGTATTCCTAAGGCTCAACGAATGAATGAAGCTATGGATTAAGTTTAAGAATCATGTCTTTCCAGCTTGGCTTTGGCCGAATGTTTCTATTGGAATTTTTACCTCATCCACCTGGACTTCTCCGTAGCCAAGCCTGCTAGGCATTCCATTCTCACTTCATTCCTTTTGGCTCTCATTCACCGATACTGTCCTTAAATTTTATGTATACCCCCTAATTAAGGGTTCCATTGGGATCCCTCTGCTCTTTCCTACCTTCATTCAAATTTTCAGAGATGCGCAGAGTTCCGCTTGAACTTCTTAAGCTCCCTCTTACATCAACCAAAAGGTTGAGGACCGGCTCTTTCATTGTGCATGATTCTCAATGCATTGATTTCTTTTCCAGTCTCTTGGAGGAGGACAAAATGGAGTGGGAATATGCCTTTTGCTAGGTGGATATATCTAAGTATGCTATAATTTTTTTGTCAGGACTCTCGGAGGAGAACATATTGAAATGGGCATGCTTTTTGCTGGGTGGGTACATCTGGATATGTTATATTTTTTACACTTCAAACATCATTTGATATGAACATGCTATGTTTCTTTATTAAAACATTATTTGATATGAATGGTGATCATTTATGAATGTTAATCGATAATGGAGTTGCAGGTTAGAGATTTTGTTTTGTTAATGGAGCTTCAGGTTTTGTTGGTTAATACTATGATTTTACAAATTCTGATATACACTTTGGGTATGAAATTTTAATTTTAGTTCGTGCATGTTTTTAAAAAATCTTAATTAAAGCCGAACTTGCATCTAAAAAGGAAGACAGAAATCTGGCAATTTTGCAATACCATTTGTGCAGTGAGGGTAATGTTGTTAGAAGAATAAAGAAAATATGTATTAATCCCACATCCAGTCCCAGCATATTAAATTACAAATCAAACATACCAAGATTAGATTACTTATCCAATTGATTCATTAGGATTGGAGGCCATGTTTGATAAAAGATTTGGAGATGTGAAGAGTATTAGTAATACACTGGGATTAACAACCCCATGCTTGTTTTGATATGATTGGGCCGGATTAGCAAATCCTCTGGGTTGGGAATTCCTGATTAGGGTAAATTGTTAAATAGTAATTCTACTATCCCAGATTTGTATTTCAAAAACAAATTCAAAAAATATTTAATTCTCCTTTTTCTCTCTCCTCTTCCTGTCTCCTCTCTCTAACGCACTCGCCACTCTCTCTCTCTCTCTCTCTCTCCTCTCTTCCTCTCCTTGCACACTAATCGGAATTTTTTTGTTTTTTGTTTTTGAATAAAAACACACAAAAAAATATATAATTTATTTGATAAAAAAATAAAAAATTTAAAAAATCAAAAAATAAATTTATAATTATAATTCTTATAATATTCTATTTACATTTCTACCAAACAAATAAATTCACTTAATTTTTCTATTGTAATATATTCGATCTAACGTAGAATTTTAGTAATTTTAATTTGACAAATTATTTTATTTACAAAAAAAGTAATATATATTTTTAGCTTAATTTGTTAATAAATATTATATTTAACGTAAACATTTGCATAACATAAACATTTATTTAATATAATATTTTTAATTAAGTAGCCGAAATTAAATTTTACTTTTATTTTT
>JAOTRH010000025.1:14957830-14970819 GCA_034768845.1 Heliamphora exappendiculata | reverse complement strand
ACGTTAGATCGAATATATTACAATAAAAAAATTAAATGAATTTATTTGTTTGGTAGAAGTGTAAATAAAATATTATAAAAATTAGTATTATAATTTTATTTTTTGATTTTTTTAAATTTTTTATTTTTTTAAAAAAATTTAATTAGTGTGCAATTTCTTGACAAGAGGAGAGAGGAAGAGAGGAGAGAGAAAAAGGGGAACTAAATACTTTTGGGTTTGTTTCTAGGATACAAATCTGGGATAGTAGAATTACTGATTACTTGGCTTGGCTTGGCTTGGCTGAGGTCGTTATTAATAGTCATGGGATCTGCTTTTACCAATTTTACCCTCAGCTATTAACAAAAATCCCAATTATACACTTCACAGCCTCGTCGCCCTCCTCCAGTTTCTTTATTGTTTATTATTTTTAATTTTTAATTTTTAATTTTAATATCATTCTAAAGAGTGAATTTAAAATTTTTTAAAAATTAATTAAAAAATTAAAAAAAATTACATAAAATTTAACTTATTAGCTTATTTAAGTTAATTTTAAAATAAATTACCAAATCTGAGTTTGTCTATTCTGTTATCTAATCCTGCTTAAATTAAACACAAAAAAATTAATCATATCTTATTACTAAATCATACACTAATCCTATCTCATTACCAATTCATACACTAACCTCACCTTATTATTTATTTTACGTAATTTATACCGATTATTAAGTAAAATCATAAATCTTTGTTAATCAATGAGATTATATATCTCATATTTATTAGTCCAAGCAATCAAATATGGCCTCAGAGTATTGCCATCGATGTCTATACTTATCTTTCACTAAAAAAATAAAAAATCATTCATACACTATTGAGCAAATAATCTTGCTGACAGTTTTGCTAAAACTGTGTTACTTTTATTGTTTCTTAGTCTTAGGCCGATTGAAGAACTAAACTTACCAGATTAATAACATATTCGGATCATTAGTATTAGAACTATTAAGAATTAAATTAATAGTATAGTTTGTTATGTATTGAATCGTATTTGATCAGATAAAAAATAGCATATGGTTAAATAATTTGTACTATAAATGTGGGATTAAATATGATTATGTACAAATCCGAAATTAAATATGGTTATGTGCACACATATCTTTGAACAACATAGTAAAACGGTGCAAGTAAAAGGGACAAAATTGTCATTCAACATATTGTCATCTTCTTATATAATTCTTGGAGTAAGCAGCCCACCGATGTAGTAGAATTGCTTTAATCCCATATTGGAGGGTTTGAAATAGTTAAGTGGAGTTGCATTCCCTTCTCAAATATTCCAACCAAACAATGAATATATTGGATTATTCATGCACAAGTCTAATCCCTCAATAATCCCACAACCAAACAACCCATAATAGTATGGAGGAAGAAAATTTTGCCCCACACAATTTTTTGTTTGTTGTATTTGAACTTATAATAAAATTTTAATTATTAAAATTACAAAGGATAAAAGCATTAGAGAATGCATAGTTCCTAAAAAATCAGATTTTTTAATTTTTAATTTGATAAATTATTTTTAACCCATAAATAAAAAGCAAAAGATGTGACAAACAAGTTGATATTTTACAATTTTTTAAGAGAAAAGCTAAAAACTTTTCTAATAAGTTTTGACAAACAGTTAGTGCAGGACACTTTCTACCCTACAGTTGTTGAAATTACGGTCCTGCCCCTCCCTTGCTTCATATTCCTAAAACATTTCTGCAATTTCAATCAATGCATTCTCCCTTTAACTTTTTCAATGAGTTCACTCTTCTTCTTTTTTTTTTCCTTCTCAAGTTATATTATATATATACTTTCTGTGAAAGAGCCGTCCTATATATCAGGGGAAAAAAACAAAAAAATACACAACCTGTGCCCTATGGGCTCCTAAATTCCTAATTAACATGAGTTCAGTTTTCAAAATAAAATTCAAGAAAACTACCATCCAACAAAGCCCAAGCACAGACATGCACCCTACCAAGAATTTAGAGAAAAAAAAAAAAGAAAAAAAAGAAAGTAAGATGATCTTTTTATAGGATAACCAGAAAAAAAAAGTCTAATCAAACCTTTATGAACATCAATATTGGAAACCAAACAATGAAAATATACAATTTTCGTACCTATCTCAAACAAACCGGAAAAAGATTTGCTAGAAAAAGCTATGTCGCAAGCGTTTTTTTAAAACTAAAACTAGTGTACATATAAATGAAGAAGCAGAGGATGTAGAAGGGAAAAGATGAGAAGAAATACTTAGCAGTTAGCAGATAGGTACATCAGCTACTATCTTTCCCATATCCGCTTGTTTCTTCCGCAACCATTTCCCACACATTTGCCATCTTCTCGGCGTATCCTGCCTGTTAAACACACATTACATTAACTTATCTAGTTCACTCATTTTCAACAGAGAGATCATAAATTGCACATTGGAAGAAAATATTACGGGTCTCTAAGCAGCGACTACCATAGGAGTGGAAGAGAGAGTTGATAGTGTCCATCCTGGTTAGGAGTGAAGTTCTTTCTTAATAGGAGTGAAATTCTAAACTAGATTATTTTCTGAGTCGCGGATTTGAAATTCTAAAGTCGGTTCACCACCCCTTAATAAGAGATTCCTGCAACTAAGGGTTCAATAGGCTCTGAAAACTGTTTTCCATTCTTGAAACAAACAAATGAAAAAAAATGGAAATGGGTTTAGAAAACTCATTTGGCTTACCGTTCTAGGGATGTTCTGCTGAAGAGACAGCATATCTAGGAAACAACTTTTAATTTCTTTTTGAATTCAAGAAAACTGTTATCCTATGAGAAATGAAAACAATACAAAAATAATGGCTGTTTCCAAGTTATTGTTTCCGAAAACCAAAATCCAAAAATGTGAACAAGATACAATCAAAGTATTCCCATGCACCTCATCCACCTTTTTATTCTTCACTTGAAAATCTTAAAAGTTTAAATTTTCTAACCCAAGCTTATAACCTGTTCAATCAAATGTAATTTAAGCAAAGTTGGTCAACCGGATGAGACTAAAATTTCCACATCAGATTCAGAACAAATAGGCAAATTTCTCGCCTCTCCTGAATTCACTATTCTTCTAGCCAGCACAAGTTTGCCACTTTGGAAAACCTGATTGCCAGGTGGGATAAGGGTTATTTATCCAACAGTGTCACTGCTGAATAGTGTTTGGCAAATTTGCTACTACAACGCAGTAATTCAATTTGTCTTAGAAAGACAAGGAAAAAGCTGAATTGCTGAAGCAATAACAAACAGTGAAAACATTATAGAAAATGCACAAAAACTAGTTTAAGCAGAAGGAAACCACAACTTATGGCAAGATGTGCAGCAAACATTTGCTCCCAGAATTCATAAAACAATATTATAGCACCAAGAAAGGAGGAAAAGTACCTGATTTATAACAAACCCTTTCAACATGCTCATAAAGTCATTGTGCCTCTCTTTGTCTAGCCTTTCAAGCTCATTCTTATTGTTTTCCTGCATATTCATCACCAAATATGCTTTACATTTGGTCCCTCCTTCCAGAGAGAGAGAGAGAGAGAGAGAAGAAGGAACAAATAAAGAAAGAAATAACGAGAACACAAAAACGAGATAATGTCCATGCTTGCATACTTTTTTCAAATGCATGCATGTTTAAAAATCATATTTTCACACCAAAGCATACAAGTGGAAAAGGGGAGAACAATAAAGAGAACGAGAATTTAGTAACTTCTATGGGACTAGTCCAAGCATTTGAGAGCTCATTTGAAGATGAATAATATTTTTAATGATTGAAAAGAAAATTCAAAATGGCAAAAACTAACCAAGATAAGCTCATTCATAACATGAGTTGAAGCGCAAAGAACTGAAATTTAGGATTTGGGGTTTGAGGGAAAGAGGAGAAAAGAAAAGAGAGGAAAAAAATTGGATTTATAAACTTAATTAGCCCCTTTTGTCTCACAACTATTTATATTAAACCACCATGACACAATTACAATAATACTAATAAGAAAATAAAATTAAATAAAACTAACATGCTAGCTCTTCCCCTCAAGCTGAAGCATAGATATCAAATATGTCAGCTTGGAAGATAAGTGGTGGAAAAATATACAAGCTAAGGGCTTAATAAAGATATTACCAAGCTGATCTTCTGAGCAAACATAAGGAGTGACAATATGCTTGTACATCGCCAAATCTCGAATGAAGTGACAATCAATTTCAATATACTTAGTCACAAAATATTTGCATAGGAGCCGAAACCTGAATGCCGAAAAATAAGAGAAGAGATTAGACCCATAATATCTCAGACTGTATGGGCCATAGCACAATACTCAACTTCAGCATTAGAACAAACCACCATCGTTGTGCAAGATTGCATCCTACAACGATGCAATAACATGAGATGGATTGCCAATTAGAGTGCCTACTAACCCAATCAGCATCACTAAAGCCAACTACTATTTTCAAGGAATCAAATGGCCGATACAACAAATCGCGCGCAGGAGCACACTTCAAATATGCAATTTATTGCATTGTAGTGAAGCCAACGAGGAATATGAATATATTGGCTACAACAACATGAGTAATATCGGGATGAATAATTGTGAGATGTCAACAATACCAACAAGATGACAATAGCAGCCGGTATCAAGAAAAATATCACCATGTCAAACTTGACTATAAATTTCACAAGAGTATCAACAGGACGAGCACCAAGAAACCCAATCTTAGATAAAAAAAAAGATTAAGGACATACTTGTGTTGAGACAGAGAGATACCATGAGAAGAGCGAGCAACCTCAATATCAAAAAAATAACAAAAAGTACCCAAGTCCTAGCATAAAAGTGTTGACTTAAATAACGCTTGATGTTAACAATATCAGCAGAATTACCACTGGAAAGGATAATGTCATCAACATAAACATCAGCATAATAATCCCAAAGGAGGAATGCTGGATAAAAACAAAATGATCAAACGTAAAATGCTAAAAACCATAGGGAAGAACAACAAAACTGAAACAATCAAACAATGAACGAGGAGATTGCTTCAGACCATGCGAAGCCTTACATGAACGACAAACAAGATGCTTACTGCCCGACACAACATATGTAGAGAGCTATGCCATATAGACCTCCTCCTTAAGGTCACCATGAAAAGTGGTGTTCTTAATATCAAGTTAAAAAAATGATCAAGAACGACTAACAACAACAGAGAGAAGAATTCAAACCAAATGAAGGCGAGTAACAAACGAACCAAATAATTGACACAAATGGATTGAAATTTAGGATTTGAGAGAAAGTGAAAAGAAAAAAAAAAGAGAAGAAAATAAATTTTAAAAACTTAATTAGCCCCTTCTACCTCACATCTATTTAATTAAACTACCACGACACAATTACATTAACATCCATAAGAGAATAAAATAAAATAAAACTAATATGCTAACAACATGGATTAACATAAAAAAGAAATCTACAAATTCAAACTGAAATCTATAACCTCTAACAGACAAAAATTGAGTTGACGTATTTTATCTACACTATCTATATAACATTTTACCATTCTTGATGTGACATTTATCTTATGTGACATATGTAAAGATTAAGATCTGTTTAATCTAATGGCTAAAATTTAATTTATAATTTCTCACACTTTTACTTTTTTACCTCATCTTCCCTTTCCTCCTCTTTCTTTATTCAGATCTAATCTCTCTTCTCTCTCTCTCTCTCACTCATCAAAAAAAATTAACAAGAGTCAAGATATTAAAAAATGTGTATTTTTAATATACATACATACATACATATATATATATATATATGCATACATATATGGCTGAAAAATATAGTTGGTTCTAAATATTTTTTTCTCATAATCTTTTTTATTGATTTTTAGTTGGAATTATGAGCGAGCCTAAATGCCTAATGACTATTATTAATGATGTTAGGAGGTTGTAATGAGACTATTGAAAATTATTTAATATGTTGTTAACTTTTATAATCAAGAAAATTATTTATTATTTAAAATTAATTTTATAAAATAAAATTATATTCAAAATGCCTTCAAAAATGGGTAATTGCTAGTCAACTTACAAAATAGTAGCAACTCAAAAATCAAAAAATTAGAAAATCTACTGTATTAAAGTTTTAACTTGAGAGGGAATGTCTAACACTATAACATATAATCCTCAACCCTGAAATATAGAGTACTCAGTTTGAGAAGTGCCATAAATGTAACTTCAATTGTTAGGATGCACACAGCTTTCACTTAATCATTAGAGAGAATCCAAGTTAACAAGAGAATATTATTTGTATAAGAGCAATATCCATTTACACTACTGGCTTAGCCATCTATTCCATTTAGTTCTTCCTCTGACTTGCTATCTTTAGGTAAATGAGGATCGGATTTTTAGTAAGGCACATAATTTACTTTTTTTATTGTTAGTGTGTGTTTGATAATGTAATATTGTATGTGTATAACCTTGTGATATGGGGGTGTCCTCCTCAACCTAACTGGTCAAATGCTTCGCATTTTAATACATAAGTAGCAGTGCACATGAATTCATAGTAACGTAAGCAAGGAGATATCAAGGATTTAGGATCGTTGGTTACCATGTTTCTAGAGCTAACTCTAATGCTCATGAGAGAGGCTGGTTAGAAAACTGGAGAAGCCTAAACTGGCAGTTGCTCTTATTCCACTTCCTGCACTTCATATTCTTCTTCTTGCACTCGTCTCTGTCTTTTCCTCGTTGTCTTTCTTCTTTGCTCGTGGCTCTTGGTGGTCGAATTTAATGTCCCTTGCTAGTGAAAGCACCACGCTTTCACCTGCTAACACATCTAACCTACCTCCATAATTCTTTTCTTTGTACATTATCAGTATGTCACTATATTTTCTTAACTTAAATAGGTAAAACTTCAATTTTGATTTATTTAAATAGGATGTCCAAGGTTAAGGCTAATAGACACAAAAGCATAACCCTTCATTTTTCCCGTTGGTAATGAATATCAGTGTAGTTCATACTATTCTTAACTTATTAACGTATCAAGTTAATTTAATGCATTAATCTTTGCTTGTTACCCATTGCTTAATTGGAATATCTATGTATCTTGTTTGTTGTTCATCTTTGCTAATTGATATGCCGGCAAAAATGTGACTTCCTAAGTTCAAGTAGCCCTACCAGCTACAGTATTTCATTTTGCAACAGATATAATGAAATGTGATGTGGGTGTATTCCTTCAAAATCAAACCTACTGTGCATGCCAATACAGTAGCATTTTACACCAGGACAATGCATACAACATTGCATAGCTTGCACTCAAC
This sequence comes from Heliamphora exappendiculata, assembly GCA_034768845.1. Classification (NCBI taxonomy): domain Eukaryota; kingdom Viridiplantae; phylum Streptophyta; class Magnoliopsida; order Ericales; family Sarraceniaceae; genus Heliamphora; species Heliamphora exappendiculata. Next base: position 14,963,511 of record JAOTRH010000025.1, on the reverse strand, counting down.
TGCAATTATTAATCTTCTAATAGCATCATGCCAACGAAGGGAAATGACTATAAAATCTCAGTTAAATCGGTGTAGGAATAGTCCAATCACCCAATTATTACCCAAAAAGGTCCAATAAATAGGATAAGCAGCATACATTAATCATTACTCACTCAGGCTGGAAAAATTTCTCCATGTCCCTTCATTCTTCTTTTGCTTTTTTCCTTCTTCAAGGAAATATATATATATATATATATGGTGGGCCCAGGTAGAAGGCAGATGTTGTTACAGATAACTAAAAATCTTACTAGTCCTGCAGTATTCTAATTTCACTCCACTGGAATTATAAACATCTTTTTTCTCTATATCTATAGCTCATGCACACAGTAATCATCGCAGCAACTGAGACAGATTTTTAAAATACTGCTAATGACAAGCAAATATACCCCCAAAATCAAAGGTTTAAACCATAGAGCCTTGATCAAAATAGCCTTATAGAATACGACAGCATATTATAATATCAGTACAATATATATTACCTTGATTCTTTCATATTCTCTGACTGCACAACTTTTAGCAGCCTCAGTAACTCTAATAGTTTCTTTCAATTCTTCTATTTTGCGAATTCTTGACCTGTCTCCACCAAATATTTTTGATGAAGCAACCTCAAGCTTCTCAATCCTTGAATTCAAGGCAGATAGTTCTGACAGAAGAGTCTGTACTGTCAGCAAAGCACTTGATCTATCTGTAAATGCATTGTTGATAGCTAACATCACACCGAGATATTCATGGAGTTTAGCCTGAAATGCATATACATAAGTAAGAACAGACAAAACCACAGTAAGATTCTCCTTCAAAGACAGAAAAAAGATGGCCAAAAAATGTTACTTCCGTTCCTAACAATAACCAATTTCTGAAGAATAGCCATAGAAGGAAAAAGTTTTCGAGGAAGCTTTGACAACTTTGACATTTAAAGATCACCCAAGTTGAATATATAATGCTCATAAATCAAAAAGTAGAAAAGTTCATCTACTTTACAAGATGTTTGACTGTTTGAGCATTTAACTCTCGATATAATCTGCTGGCTTTCACAGCAGCAGTTGCTACAATTTTCATATCAGCAGCTCGCATTCGTTGATAGTTATACATGGCTTCCTCTGTCTCAAACTTCGTTAGTTTGACAAATGCCAAACCCAATTCCCCCATTGTCTCACCAATGTCTTGCTGAGCCTTGACAAGTGACTCAGCCTGCAAAATAAATAGAAATTACAATGTTGTCAGTTGTCAACAAATGCATTTGCCTTTCAGTCATTTCATATTAGAATTCTTAATATCATCAGTGCGATGATTGTAACTTTCTAACACAGTTATCCTCTTCTTTCAATATGAAACAGGGGTGCCTATGAGACAAGTCAAGTATTATTTGTTCAGGTGTAGTTAAATTTAGCTCAAAACACCCTTCCGGAATACTACATGCTCATGCTTGCTTCATGCAATTTAATCAGTTTTGATGATGTTCAGTAGCAGAAGCCAATATATCCATAAACCAATATATATATGGTATATTTTAAAGAGTCTGGCACTTCTCCAATTCTTAGCATTGGAGAATTGGAGATGTCTCAAAGAGAATTGGAGATGTCTCAATTCATCTCTTATAGCATTCAAGTTAGGCTCACTTTGATTATCTGGACCGCTCATGTTATAAAACAAGCTGAGAAGATCTTTCATGTAAAAAGTCAAACTGATCAGAAATCCATAGTCCCACGATTGGATCACATTAGTGCTTAAAAAAATAGAGGCCATCTTTGACATCCATTTTTTCTAAGAAATATCAAATATGTGATCCGATTATGAAGCTACCATTCTCCAATTAACTTTATTTTTTTGCATGAATGGTGTTCTCCACAAGCTCTACAATATCATCAGATCATTGAACTAATCCCAATTTAATTTCTATAAGAGAGGAATTGAGGACTCACCAATTCTTAGAGAATTGGAGAGAAGCTGGACTCCTATAATACATCCATTCTTTTCCTCAAATGTTCTCCTTAAGTATCTAAATGGTTTTATAACCATAAGACTAAAGCTTCAGCCTTCAAGACACATACCTCTGTATAAACTATATCATTATAGGCTAATTAACCATATCCATACCGAAAGTATGAGTGTGTAACTAAAACAGATAAACATACCTGTTGAGACACATTACTGAGCTGCTGCTCAAATTCCTGCATCTTTTCCTTCTTGTCCAAAAACTCCTTATCTTCCTCCACCAGGGGAGGCTTCATCCCGCCCCAATCGTTAGTAACTGACTGCTTCAGCTCCTTAAAGATCCTCAACAAATCCCTCCCCCCTTTCGCGGGCTGCACCACCTCATTCGGATCGACGATTCCCCCTGATTCCCCAAACAGCTGCCACGGAAGCTTCACCGCCCCATCCAGCATCCTCGACGCCACATCCGTGGTCCGGACCAATGGCAGCTTCCCTTCCACCTGCAGAAACACTTTCAATTCGTCGCTCCTCTTGATTACGGGATGAGCAGCGAGTCTGCGCAAGTACTTCTCCAATGCCGCCCTCCTATGCTCCACAAATTCTTCCGTCTGCATCACCCGACTCTCCACCACACTCTTGTCGGGCCTTATAGGTATGAAAAACCCTCGGTAAACCTCGGACAACCGATCGGACAACGTTACAACCTCTTTGAAACGCCTCCGGACGCTGAATTCTGCTCCACCGAAGTGCGGCAAGTTCGTCCTCGTAGTGATTAGATAGGTATAGTAGGTGTTTCCGCCGGGAACGAGCGAATTCGCGAGCTCCTGCTCTTTCTGCGGATCGGATACTGAGATCCTTATATACTCAGACCTCGATAACGGCGACGAAGACGAAGCTTCTCCGGAGCTATTGTGGCCGTTGATTTCGCCGTTGTTGGTGTGATCGCCGTCGAAGGATCTGAATATGGCTTCGGCATAGGATGGAGGCTCGAGGATCGAGTTGAAGGAGCAGTTAGGGTTTTGGATTTGAAAGGGCGACGATGGAGAGGATCCAGGGGGATCATCGTCCGTAGCGATCTCGGCGAACGGTAGAGGCGATAACAGGCGGTCGATTTGAGGAGAACGGGACTCGGAGGAGAGAGAATCGCCGCCGGTGGACGGCTCGTCGAGGACGAGACTCTCCATTTCTTCTCGCGATGCGTAGAGGTGGGCTTCTCCTTCGTTGTGAAATTCCATCATTGTTTCTTGCTTCGGGATTGATCGGAATGCGAAAACCAGAATCTAATCGAAGAAAACCGGTTTCTTCTTCTCAAAATTTTGGAAGAGGGATTAATCGAAGTTGGCCCTCACTTCCAAGCGAAGAAACAGTGCGATGGGTTTCGGGCGTAGCGGCCTGCGGGTTGCGCACCTGGCTCAGAGTTTGATATCGGATAGGAGCGTAAAAATGGTTACAAACTCGACGGGTACTTAAAATTCATTCAAAGTTCGGCACCGTAGAAATTTGGCTTGGTCCGTCACGGTAGAAGTTCGGTCTGACCCATCACTGTAGAAGAACCGAACTTAGACCGCCCGTTAAAGTCCGATTGGCCAGGCCAGGTCAATTTTAGTTCGTTCAAAAAAAATTTGAAGTCCGTCTGAATGAAACCCGCCACAAAGCCCAGGTCGGATTAACTGTTTGGCCCGACCCGGGACGACCCTCTCTCCCTCTAACGGTGAATTTTTGGGATGAACAGCCGAAATTAAATTTTTTAAAAATTTGACAGTTGGGATTATTTGACCGTTAGACCTGATCCGGCCCGATCAACGGATATTTTTTTTTAAAACACAATTTTTTTCTTATAAATAGGGAACTCCTTTTTATATTTTTCTCATCCAAACAACTCTATTTTCTCTACTTTCTTCTCTCTAATTACTCGGTGGTATTCGGGTTTGATAATATTCGGGTTCGGACCGAACCGTTCTGTGTAATTGTTGGCAAATCAATGAGCAAAGATCAAAAATCGAGATCAAGATCAAAATACAAATCGATCGAGATCAAGATTAAATATTTGAGTTCCTTAACTAGGTTTGCTTTATTTTTTACAATTTATTTTATTTTTTTTAATTTTATTCAATTTTTTTAAATTCTAGTCGCTATTCTCTAAAAAATTATATTCAATTTACAATTTTATTTTTTAAATTCTGTTTCATTTTTAATTTTTTTATATTCTAGTCTCTATTGTCTAAAAAAAAATTACAATATAAATTCTAGTCCCTAATTTATTTATTTGTTGTAATTTAAATTGTAGTCTCTAATTTATTTGTTACAATTAAAAATTTAGTTTCTAAAAAAATTAATTTATTTGTTGATTTAAAATTTAATAATTTTAAAAAAAATTCGATGGATCCAAATATTTTTTCCCGTTAATGAAAAGAAAGATATTTTTATATTTTCACTTATTGATTCTAATCCTACTCCCCATACTCTTATTCCACCCACTGCTTTATCTGCATCTGCATCTGCATCTGTAAATTCATCTAGTAAAAAAAACTTCGAATGTGTAGGAATTTTTTAAAAAAAATTTTAAAAAAAATAATGATGGCACCGTTACTATTAAAATAAAATGTAAAATTTGTAATAAATTACTTTCGGGTAACACATCGAGTAGCACTAGCCACTTATGTAGACATGCTGAAATTCACCATAAAAATTCTCCTCTTAATATCACTTCACAAATGTAAATAGGTAGGAATGCAACTAGTAATTTTATAAATTTTTCGTGGGAACAAACCTACGTACAAAATGCTGTTGTTGATTATATAATAAAACAAAAATAACCATTTTCAATGAGTGAACAACCGGCATTTGAAGAAATGATACAAACCGAATTTGTTCTGCAATTTCAACGTTTTTCTAGAAATACTACAAGAAATATGATTTTAAGTAAATTTGATCAAATTAAAATCGAATTAATTAATTTATTTACAAATTTAAAAGAAAAAATTAGTTTAACTTCTGATTTATGGACTATTAGAAATAAACAAGAATTTCAATATATTACAGCACATTTTATAGATAATAATTAGAATTTATGTAAAAAAAATTTTTTAATTAAAATTATAAAATTTCTCTATACTGGTCAATTTTTAAATATAGTTATTAGGCAAGAACTATGCATGTGGGGAATTACAAATAAAATATTTTCTATTACTTTAGATAATGTTTCTTATAATAATGAATGTGTACATTATTTAAAACGTCATTTACAGCTTCCATTATCTGGTAATTTATTTCATATTTGTTATTCTGTATAAGTTTTAAATTTAATTGTGAAATAATAACTTAAATATTACAATGAGTCTCTTGAAAGAGTTAGGTTAGCAGTAAGATGTATAAATAGTAATGATAGGAGAGTTGATTTGTATAGAAAAATATGTCAATAAGAAAATATTGAATATAAAAAATTACAACATGATTTAGACATTAGATGGAATTCGACATATCAAATGTTAGCACTAGCAATAAAACAAAAAAAATCAATTGATTTATATCATGAAATAAATACATATATTAAATTTGAACCACCAATGTTTAGTGATTGGGATAATTTAAATGTATATAAAAAATTTTATAAATTTTTTGATCAAATAACAAAATTATTATTATTTATTTACATTTCTACTACTTCATTAGTTTTACTACAATTAAAACAAATTTGCGCAGTATTTGAT
>JAOTRH010000025.1:14936396-14947605 GCA_034768845.1 Heliamphora exappendiculata | reverse complement strand
ATATATTTTAGTGCTTGGTGTATGATTTGGAGGATTTGAAGTTATTCATAAATAAAAGTATGGCGGGACTTATCATTTGAGGGAACTTTAAACTCGTAAAAGAAAAGGAAAAAGATTCAGAGCTAGTACATTACTATGTTATCTTATGAAAGAGTTGGAGTTTTAATGAACAACTGTTGCTGTTTGGACAGATTTTGATTTTAGATGAGGCTGATAGGCTACTGGATATGGGATTCCAGAAGCAGATAAGTTCCATCATATCTCGCCTACCAAAGCTTCGAAGAACTGGTCTTTTTTCAGCTACTCAAACTGAGGCTGTTGAAGAGCTATCCAAGGCAGGACTGAGGAATCCTGTAAGGGTTGAAGTTCGAGCAGAAACAAAATCAATGAATGAATCCTCCTCCTCGCAACAGTTAGCCTCTTCGAGAACACCTTCTAGTCTTCATCTTGAAGTATATATCGTGTTATTTAATTTGGCATACTGTTGTTAATTGGATAGTTTGAAGTTTCTTATGACTCTTTTTCAGAAGTACTGGCAGTGACTGTTAGTTATTCTTTTGGTTTTGTAGTATCTTCAATGCGAAGCAGATAAGAAACCCTCCCAGCTTGTGGATCTCCTTATTGAGAACAAATCTAAAAAGATTATAATGTGAGTTGAACATAGGGCATTTTCCTGGAAGATGGCTCATACAGGACAACATATTTTTTTAGTTTTTTTGACGAATTCCTTACCTGCTGCAGCTATTTCATGACTTGTGCCTGTGTTGATTATTGGGGAGTGGCCCTTCCACGTCTTGCTGCACTAAAAGGTTTCTCTCTAATACCTCTTCATGGGAAGATGAAACAGGTACTTTGACGGAGATTGTCATATTAGATTTATATCTGAGGTTAGCACTTAATGGCAGTAATTATTTCATGATAGTCCAACTGATCCTGCAGCCTCTCTTTACATATTGTATCTACTAGGCTGCAAGGGAGAAAGCATTGGCTTCATTTACATCTCTTTCGAGCAGCATTCTTCTCTGTACTGATGTTGCAGCACGTGGACTTGACATCCCTGGTGTTGATTGTATAATACAGGTAGGTTAGTAGTTATCAGATATCATATATGTTTATTGTCCCTCCTGAGGACATACAAGCCATTTAGATTGGCAGCACCACATCTATTCACATTTAAAGAAAGTGGTCAGGTCTTAGAGACAGAAAACATTCATGGTTTGACCACACCATTTAGCTTTTGGTTAGTTTATAAATTTATTAAGTATTAGATAGGCCTAATTTATTCTTTTCTGATTCAATTTGGAAGCCTTATTGTACTTACCAAAAAGGAAAAGTGAAAGCCTTGCTATTTTGATTCTATAAATTGATGATTCATTACTGATCAGTTATCTGAAAGGATCAGGCTACTCCGTAATAGTTTCCAGCATGACACAACTTGCTTCGTTGTGGATATGATCAGAATGACTTTTAGAGCTCAACCCAAATGATATTAACAGCCCTAACAAGCGTGTCAAAATATCAAGTAAATTACATCTCATGGGAGTGCGAACATTAGTCCATTAGATCCTTGACCAACTGCTTGATCTGAGATTGTTTGCTCTATGAATTTTGTCTTTATTGGGAGTGTGTTTCGGTGTTCGGTGGATGTGAAATTGCTTCCTTGCATTTCAAGTAGTATTTGGAAGAATCCCAATGAGCTTCCCATTGCATCGTTTGAGATTAGTATACATTTTTATGGTCACCATGATTACTTTGAGGATTGTAATACTAAAATAACTGCCACAAATTTGGGTGTTTCATGACTTAATATAGTTCACATATAAAAATTGAAGGTTGTTCCTCTTTTATTAACTGAGTTGACTTCGACAACTAGTATGCAGCGGCTGCTTAGACCTGTCAAAACTAATTTGGGTCATGGAGACGCACACACTCGATGTGCTTCCTTTTTAAATCTTGCTGCGTGGCCAACTGCATCGTCATAATAACTTGTGCATTTTGTTGATATGGAGTTTGTTGTTGACACCATTACTGTAATGTTCTCATCTCGAACAGTGACGATATTGTCCGCTTTGGACTCCTCTCACAGCCTTAAGACGAGTCATTACGAATGAGAACTCACTTCTATAGCCTAAGAACTTTTCTACATAGCCAATGTGTGATGGATGTCACATTTTCCACAGTATAAGGCCATAGTTCTCGCACGGTACTTCATGTAACACTTGGCTTTGCACAACACTTTGCTCCTACTTGTGAGATTCAAGAGGTGGCACATACAGACTATGGAGGTAGCTCTCACCACGTAGCCCTCACTTGTCAGGTAGGCCTGCTCTGATACAAATCGTAATGTTCTCATCCCGAGCTGTAATAATACTGTTCTCTTTGGACTAAGACTAGTGATTTTAAATGCATCGTTCCTAGGAATGACTCTATTACCATAGCTAGGACGGAGAACACATCAATTCTGAAAACTGATAAATGATTTCTTGTCCTGTGCTAATGCAGTATGACCCCCCTCAGGATCCTAACGTATTCATACACAGAGTTGGCCGGACTGCTCGGATGGGACGGAAAGGGAGTGCTATTGTCTTTCTATTACCAAAGGTTATTATGATTCAATTTTGTCACATTTAATTCCAGCATTCGCAGACTATATTATGACTATCACTTGAATGCGACTCTTGCTTTTTATTTACTCACATTCCAGTTATGTTGCTTGGATGCATATAGGAGGAAGCGTACATAGAATTTCTGCGTATAAGAAGGGTTCCACTCGAAGAAAGAAAATGCTCTGATAAAGCTCCTGATATTGTCCCTCATGTGAGCTTCATCCTTTTTACTTTAAATTCCATTTTATTTTTGTTTTGTCTTTCACCTTCTCATTTGGAATGTTTTTCTATATTCAGGTTTTTCCTTTGTTCCATTAACTTGCTCGCTTTTCATGCCTTTTACTTTGGGTCGTCCAATATGGTTGCTGGAAAATCAGGAGTCTTAGATCCCAGTTATTGCTGGGCCTGATACTTAAATGTTTGATATGGTTTGCCAACATATCTATTACAATTTACTAATTACATTTACAACAATATTCTTGGCTAACTTATACTATTGTCAGGATCCTCGTATGGAATCTCATCAGACTGCCCGTAATACTATACTTTTATGTTCACATGAGAAAGTCTTCTTTCTACTCTGTTTCCTCACACTTGAGAGAGTTTTACACTTCATTTACATATAAGTGTAATTGTTTCCCCTGTTCGGTCAATCTATTGGTTTCCTTCTCTATGCCCCTGCATTCAAGTTAATTGATGAGTAATTTTTAGTTTTACCTGTCATCATTAAGTTGTGCAACCGTCTGTTTCAGATTCGATCTGCCGCAAAAAAGGACCGCGATGTCATGGAAAAAGGACTCAGAGCATTTGTTTCTTACATCCGTGCTTACAAAGAGCATCACTGCTCTTTCATTTTCAGGTATTTGCAGGATTTCCTGTTATACTTGAGATGTAGTAATGTTTTGTATTGCAGCCTTGCGTTTTAACTGTCTCTTATTGTCTGCAGGTGGAAAGAACTTGAGATAGGGAAGTTGGGCATGGGTTATGGCTTATTGCAGCGTTGCGTTTTAACTGTCTCTTATTGTCTGCAGGTGGAAAGAACTTGAGATAGGGAAGTTGGGCATGGGTTATGGCTTATTGCAGCTTCCATCAATGCCTGAGGTGAAGCACCACTCGCTTTCGACTGAGGGCTTTACTCCTGCGGAAGATATCAATTTGGCAGAGGTCAAGTACAAGTGAGGACACTTCTTAATCTTTTGGCTCTATTTCATTTGAATATATGGAAGTTAGTGACTGCTAGTGCTTACCCTCTGATGGCAGGTTAATGTGGAAACTGTTGTAGGAAAAACTACGAAGTACTCTTGGATTACCACGTGACATTGGTTATGTGGTTTTCCCCGCAAATAAAATGATCAATACACACTTAGTGGGTCGCCCTTTGTCGTCCACCTAGCCAACAAAAGTGGATCGACCTTGTCGCACCTTGAGTGTTTTTTGCTATGTCATTGGATTGAAGCACCACGGAAGCAATAACACATGGTCCTTCGGGACTGCCAAACAATTACTCATGTTATAGGGGTTAAGAACTTCCATATGAACGGACACCTGAATTCATATTTCCTTAGATTTTGCTAAAATGTTTCATTTCCTGAGCTTTTATAGTGGAAAACGAGTTATTTTTTTCCCTTTCGTTTTTGGAAAACAACTGCGGTAAGACCTTCAAAAATGTTTGCTTTTCCTTTTTGGCACAATTGTCACCCAGTTGTTTTCAACACAACTATTGTGACATAAACTGGCACTCAAAACATATATACTATCACCTGCTTTCTCATTTTTAATCATAGTTTTGCATTCTAGCTAACAATACTTCCATTTAGGGATAAATCTCGGGAGAAACAGAGAAGAAAGAATTTGCAAGTAAAGAAAGCTATGCAACAAGAAGAACCAAAACCGCGGAAGCCCAAAGCAATTGCAAATGCCGCAGCTTCTGTTGTTAGGAAGAAGACAGCGAAGCAGAGACGCGCCGTTCGGTCATTGGAAGATGAAGATGAAATGGCGCGGGAATACCGCTTGCTCAAAAAGTTAAAAAGGGGAGCCATAGATGAGAGTGAATTTGCAAAATTAACAGGAACTGAAGAGTTGCTTTGAAAACATCATTTATGTAATTATGACATTCAGGAATGCTGAGACATGAGTGAGACTGAGAAGTTCCAGGAGGCCAAAAGAAGATACAATAAAGGCGTATGGCAAAACTACTGGTAGTATTTTTTAGTTTACTATTACTAATTTTAGTTATAAGTTATAAGTTATAATTTTTTTTAAACCCTTACAACTTCTGTTACAAATTATAATTATTTTTTTTAAATTTTAATTATAAGTTATAATTTTTATTAAGTACTCATAATTTTTGTTACAAGTTATAATTTATAATTATTAGTTTTAGCAATATCAAATACTACCCATATTGAATTGGTTTGGCAATTCATGTGATTAGGGAACAAATATCAGCAGATGCAGCAAAGAGTTTCTTCTTCTTCTTCTTCTTCTTCTTTCTTCTTTCTCTTCTTGGTCTTTCTCACATTTTTGTTATAATGTGGGAGAATTATAATTGTATCAAACCATTAACTTATCATTAGCCTTATGATAATGTTCTTAGAAAGATTCATGAATGGAAAAGTAGTCCATTTTCAGTAATTCAACACTCGAATAGGATTCTCGCGTCAATGCCACTGAAAGGAAACTGATCCTATTTGATGGACCGAATTTGCTTTAATTAGTAGACGAGAATCGAATGGAATTAAAGTAGCTCTTTAAAAATGTTTGGAATGATTGTTTCAGAGTAGTTTTTTTTTTTTTTTGTTAAAATGTGTATTATGTCTATTATAAAATAAAATAATTTTTTTATTAGATTAATAAAAAGAGAAGTAATATCACTATTTTTTTTTAATTTTTTATGTAAAAAAACATGAGAGATGAGATAGAACAAAATAAAAGGCAAAAATTATTTTACTTTTAAGAGTTACATTTTTAATACTTATATAAATATTATATTAAGTTATTCTATATTGCTATATAAATTAATAATTAGTGATGGTGGCCATCATCCACAACGGTACCACTTTATACAAAGAATATGTAATGAGGAATATGAATTTATTCAAAGCATAACACAAACCCACGGATGGTTCAGAGAACACGTGTAGTTTGAGATTATAATATATATCTTATATGGGATAATTTTGTTTATTTGTTTATTTAATATTTGTAAATTTTTATTTTTAGTAAAAAAAATTTATTATTTAATTAAATTATTATATTTTTAGACTTTTTTCGTTAAGACGAGATGAAAAAATAAATATTTTTTTTATCAAAATAAATCAAAAATAAATTAAAATAAGTCAATAAATTAAATTTTATATTATTTATTTTCGTCTTTAGTAGATTTTTTTTATTTTTTGATCAAATTTTTTTACTTTTTGAGTTTATTTCATCAATACAATTTGAAAAAAAAAAAAAAAAATCAAAAGTTCAAAAAAATTCAAAAAAAAAAAACAAAATTGTAACATTTAGCCCAAATAGGGCCATAGAAAAATTATTGATCACATTGACTTAAAGTTTTAGAGATATGATCACGTAGTGACTTGAAGTTTTTGAAAATCATACAGTTATATATATTAGTCCTCCTCTCACGTGAATGGATGGCCAGATGGATCGATCTCACTATGTGAGGAAAATACTACAACAGCTATAGTTCAGTATTCCCTTATTTTAAATTGGATCCACAATCTTTGGATTCAACCGGTCAAGTTGAGCTCATTTTTAATTTAAAATAGATTTATTTTAATAATTTAAGTTATTTATTTTATTATTATTAGTTTTAGGCAACTCAAAAGGGGGGTGAATTACGTCTTTAAAAATAAATAACAATTTAAAAAATTTGTTAAAAATCTTTTAATATTACAAACAAATAAAGCAAGATAATCAAATATTGAAGTAATGCAAAAATTAAAAGATTAGGGATAGAGAGATAGAATTGGACACCAAGAATTTATAGTGATTTGGTTTCTTCCAAGCCTACATCCACTCTTTAAGTTATCCCTTGAGTATTTTCACTATATATAATACTTCACGGGCGTATTCCAAACCTTTACAACCTTCAAAATTTCGCTTGAATAAACTGAATGTTTCCGGGCACATTCACAAGCCTAAAACAGCTTCAAAAAGATTTTATGAAAACAGGCCCATGTTTTCTTCTAATATCTCTTGAACTCTTATTTGATGAGATTTACTCATTTACTCAAAAAATAAATGGTGACTCACAATTGATTACAATAAATGAAGAGTATTAATGAGAAACACTATCTCTCTTTACAAAAATGATTTACAATAAATGAGAAAGTAAATTGAGACGAGGAACAAGAGCAGGAGATTCAGCAATAAATGAGAGTTTGAGATTTCTGAGTTTGATTCAAGCAATGAAATAGTAAATGTAGGTCTCCAATTCTGGTAATGCTGAGAAGTTATTTCTTATATAAGCTCTTGTGCATTCATGACCGTTGGAGGTATGTGGGAGCAATAAATGCAAAAAATTCAGCCTTTGAGATCTGCCGCGAGTTTGAATTTTTGTCGTAAGTGTCGACACAAATGCCTTTGGTGTCGATATAAAATGTTTAGGGCAGGATCCCTTAAGTGGTTGGATTGACACAAATTTTTCTGAGGGGTCGACACAAATTCTGCACGCTACCTTACCAACATCGTGGTGTCGACGCATTTGGATCTTGTGTTGACTCGTTTGAAACTTCAGCATCCGGAGGAATCACTTTGTGTCGACTCAACTTCTCTTTGGTGCCGACGTTAAATTCTGCAGGAAGTCTCGGTTCTTTTGTGTCGACTCATCTTTAGTTGATGTCGACTCAAATGAACTTCAGAATTCGGGAGGAGGCACTTTGTGTTGACTCGTGTCTTCTTAGGTGTCGACACTAAATTTTGCAGAAAGCATTGGTATATTTGTGTCGACACACTAAGGTCTCTGGTGTTGACACCACAAATTCTTTAGGTAGCATCAGGACTTTTGTATATATCGACTCATCTTCAATTGGTGTCGACACCTCAAAATCTGCAAGTGACATCGGTTCTTTTGTGTCGACACAATTTTCATTTGTATTGACCCAAAATTTCGAATACCAAAAATGTGAGACACTTTTGTGTCGACTCATTTTGAGTCCTGAGAGCAATAACTCTTTTGTATTGATACAAAACTTGTTTGTGTCGACATTAACTATGATACCTGAAAAATAACTTCATGAAACTATTAGGGTGTTAAACTATTTGTTCAAAGGAGTTGACACACTTGATGTGATTCAAGTATACTTTGCCTTAAAAATATTTGACATATTTTTCAATTAGGTTCAACACAAAATATTCTTATTTAAGAATACTTAAGTGTTTTAATTTTTTTGAGAGTTAAGTCATTTCTTTTGGTTAAGGTGTCAAAATATTTATTCAAAATGTGTTAATACTTTTATTTTGAAAATATAAAATATTATCTATTTAAAATTTATTTATTTTTAAAAAATAAATTATAAAAATCATCAAAATCAAAATAAAAAATTCTTAGATTAACAATTATTTTTATTGGACAGATTATCAATGCAGAAATTTGAGTTAATTGGCTATAGCTAAATATCTGAACAAGTCAATTTGTGTTAAAAAGAATAATGATAAATAATAAAATAAATAATTTAAATAATGAAAGTAAGTCCATTTTGACCTAAAAAGCCGAACTAAACCAATCCAGCCTAATGATAAACTGTTAGTTCCTTTTAAATTCTTGTGTACTTGATAATATTTTCGATAGCATGATTGATATTTTTGTAGATAAGGGTCTTTCACAAACTTAAAAAATACTATCAATAACAATATTCAAAATGTAAACATTAGTTTCTGCGATTACATTCGATTCGATGATGTTTTATATTTTAAAACCGTTGAATAATTGCTTTTGATAGTTATTCTTATTCTTTTTTGGTTGCTTATAAAAGATATTTAATTTGAATGAAAATTTTAAAATCATCACCAATTTATAAATGTAAGATAATTTAACCTCAACAAAATAAAAATACCTTGAAGCAAAAAAGTTACTGAATTGACGAATTCTTAAGAAGAAACTCGGCAATAATTTGAATCAAAATAAGTAATGTCTTTGGACATTTGAATTTGCTATGCAAAATTGACAGTAACTTTAGTTGTGCTTTAGTTAGAAGGTGACAAAATCAAGTGAGAAACAAAGAGAAAAGAATTTGCCAAAGATTTAGATGGTTGTGACAGCATGCACACACTTTTTCACTTCAATACCTATTAGCATAAATATTTATGTATCATGTATAGGTATTTCATTTGTCTAGTTGATATATTTATAAAAAAATTGTGCATTTAGCTGCTTCCTTTATGATTAGTAAACTAGCCAAAAGGGTTTTAGAGAGAATTATAGAGTGCCTTTATATGTTGGTAGTATTTAGTATTATTAAAATTAGTAATTTATATATTATAATTTATAATAAAAGTTGTAAGTGTTTGACAAATATTGTGACTAAGTAACTGATATAGAAGAAAAAATATTTAAAAATTACAGTAGAAGTTATGGATGTTTAAAAAAATTTATAGCATATGGTTAAAATTAATAGTAAGAAGTTAAAAACTATCAATAGTAGTTTTGCCAAACATCCCAATTATGAAGTTAATTATTTTTTAATGGGGTCAATTATAAATAACAAAAAGAAAAAAAAATACTATAATGCTGAAATTAATTATTTTGTTAATGGGTTAATTCACCCCATTACTATGCATGTAGAGTGGCACAGGTTGATACAAGTTTTAAAAAATCCATATCTTGATCACAATTAAATCAAAATGATTAAATAATTAGTCAATTCATTACACATTGTGAAACTCGGGTAATTATTAAATGGCCCTCAACTATTTAATAATGTTTCTATTTAATAACACAATAGGATGGAGGCAAAAGATGACTATTTAGTGTTTTTTAGTGGACTTTAAACTATTATTGGATTTAATTCTTTAATTGGCAAATTTTGAAGACAGATGATGTAGCCTTAGTCTATTAAGTTAGATTAAAAATAAAAATTATTTCTTTGATTTTTTTTGAAAAACCCAAATTAGAAGTTTTAAAAGCACAAAAAACTAATTTTAAAATTTTTTATTATTTTTTTAAATTTAGTTCCGAACACCACCTTCCTTGAAACTCATGGATAATTGATGGATTTCTTAAAAGTTGTGTTTGGATCTCAAATTTATAGAGTGATTTGCATGAGAAAATTAATAATTAAAAAAACAAGTAGATCTAGTTCAGATCCCTCCTTTCCCCCCTTCTTTTTATCTGACAAATCGCTTTACAAATTTAAGATTCAGACTCATCCAGTAGATCATAAATATGATTTTGATCCTCCCAGATTTTATGGCAAATGATTAAGTACTTGCATAATATTATATAAGTAATGACATGCGGTGTTCTTAATAAATAAAATAATACAGTGCACATTAAGTGAGGTATTTTTATTTTTTTATACGTAATAAAGATGGGTTTATATTGTTCTATTCGAAGTATTTTTTACTACGTTGTTAAATAAAAATACTATGTGACAATGAGACATGATATTTTTGTATGGCTAAATAATTACTCAAATTCTAGAGATAGATTATATATGGTTTCAATCTGTCATAAATGCAAATGTGTTGCAAATTTATTAATTTCACATCTTTAAAGTTTTGTCAAGCAACTCGCATCTCATGTTATTAGCTTTATATGGCATACGAAATTAATTAACTCCCTTGAATGTGAATAGTTCATTCACAAAATTAGAACTAAAAAAAGGAAAAAAAAGTGATTACTAAATTCGTCGACAACTTTTATCGTTAGTAAAAGTGTCAAAATAATCTAGATATGAATGATTTTTGTAACGGGTCATGTAATTTGCCCACAAAAAATTTAGTTTATTGGTAACGCAAAATTATGTTGAAAAATTCATCGTTTTTTACAATGTATAAACTATACGTTGGTAAAACTTTTTAGTGACACCTTCATATCAACAAGCTGGTGACACACTAATTTTTGTCGGCAAACACTATTACCTACTCAATTAGGCTTTTACCAATGATTTTTGTTGCATTAGCAAAACTGTTTTTTGTAGAGGTATCCAAAAAATCGTAAAAATTGAAGAATCGGTTCGAATCAGATCAATCCGTGCATATTGGTTCGGTTTTAGCTTATTGGCGACACGAAACTATGCTGGTAAATTCATCTTTTTGACAACGTACAAGCTATACGTTGGTAAAAAAGTTTGGTGGCGTCTTCGTACTAACGAGCTGGCGACGCACTAATTTCTGTTGATAAACACTATTACCTACTAAATTAGACTTTTATCGATGATTTTTATTGTATTGCCAAAATTATTTTTTGTAGGAATATCCAAAAAATCGTAAAGATCGAAAAATCGGTCCGAACCGGACCAATCCGTGTAGATTAGTTTGGTTTTATTCTGAATTAGTTTAGTTCCGGTTATAAAAATATGTAAACCACATGTTATGAATTGGTTCACGAATTTCAGGCCATGGTTCCGATTCTGAACCGAACCGAACTAAAATAT
>JAOTRH010000025.1:14921361-14936296 GCA_034768845.1 Heliamphora exappendiculata | reverse complement strand
TAATCTGTCAGAACCTATGACCCGATCTTCCGTGCAGCATGCACTGAGTCAAATACTGAACAGAATATACGGACTATAAATATAAAATCACGAATGCAAAAACATCTCAAATGTTTCTCATTAATATGCCAGGGATCAAAAATAAAAAATCTAAAAAGCATAGTTTTTCAGTATACATTCCTAACAAAGACTAAGCAAGAGCATGACCATCTGGCTGACCTAAGCAGTGTGTTTGAGGGGCTGAAATCCTATAAGATGAGGCGTCAAAGTGTGCATTTGGCGTATAATCGGGAAAGTTCCTCGGGCACCTGATTAGTAGAAGAGGCATCGAGGCAGACCCCGATCAGATATCTACAATTTAGAACATACAGCCCCCAAAGACTGTTCGGGAGATATAACGATTGACTGGAATAGAAGCAGCACTGAATAGATTCATCAGCCGATCATCAGATAAGTGCCATCATTTCTTTCAATTGTTGAAAAGGGGCAAAAATTTTGTCTAGGTGGAAGAGTGTGATCTAGCGCTCTAAAATTTGAAGAAGTACCTGACCTCAGCTCCTCTCCTCTCTAAGCCCTTGTTTGGGGAAGAGCTATACATGTACCTTACAGTATCCGATCATGTGGCTAGTGCCGTCTTGTTTAGAATGAATACTACCGAGCAGCTCCCGATCTACTATGTCAGCCACACCCTCCTCGATGCTAAGACCAGATACTTACCCTTGGAGAAGCTAGCATTGGCCCTGGTCATGGCAACTCGAAAGCTGGCACAATTCTTTCAAGCCCACAAGATCATTGTTCTAACTGCACACCCTCTCAAAGCTTTGCTACGCCGAGTTGATCTATCCGGAAGGATTGCCAAGTGGGGAGTAGAGCTCGGGGAGTACAATATCGAGTTCTGACCAAGAACAGCAATTAAAGGCCAAGTCCTTGCAGATTTTATTGCTGAATTCTCCAAGCCGTCCACATAGAACAGCTCGATCTCGACCCCACTCGAGCCCGAGCTGGGAGAGATGGATGACCGAACAGAGAAGAAGGATGAAGAAGAAAATGGGGCATCCAATGCCAAGTCCCAATTAACAATACCGCAAGGATGGAGGCTATTCACTGATGGTGCTTCAAATCAGAAGGGCTTCAGAGCAGGAGTGGTCCTCATATCCCCTGATGGATCAGTGATAGAACACTCAATAAGGTTGGGGTTCTCAGCCTCTAATAATGAAGCCGAGTATGAAGCATTACTCGCAAGGGTTAGGAGTGCCGAGCTCCTAGGCATCACAAAGTTGAAAGTTTTTTGTGATTCACAACTAGTGGTTAACCAGATGACTGGGTAGTATAACGCCAGGGATGATAGGGTGGCTCCCTACCTAGCTATCGCTCTCGAGCTGGTCAAAGGTTTCAAAGAAGTGCAAATCGAGCAAGTCAGCCGGGAAGGGAATTCCCATGCTGATGCTCTGGCAGCCCTGGCCTCTGCAACCGAGCTCGGGCTGAAAAGAATAGTGGAAGTACATAAGTAGGAGAGCTCGAGTATAGATGTTTCTGCTCGGCAGGAATGCACTATCGAAGATGACCAGGAGCCGATCTAGATGGATCCCATCGTTAAATTCCTCAACGGTGGCCAACTCCCAGAAGACAAGAAGGAAGCACATAAGATCAGGCACAAGTCTGTACGTTTTTGGTTATCTCCCAAGGGTCAACTGTACAGGGGGTCTTTCTCAGGTCCTTATCTGCTATGTGTTCATCCGAAGAAGGTCCAGGATTTTCTGTTTGAACTTCACGAAGGGATATATGGGGACCACACTAGGGGAAGACCCATGGCATATCGGGCAATGAGCCAAGGCTATTGGTAGCCGAACATGCAGAAAGATGTCCAGATCTACTCACAGAAGTGCAAAAAGTGTCAAAAGTTTGTCCCTTGCATAGGCAACCAGCCGAGGAGCTTAGTCTGATGGCCAGCCCATGGCCTTTTGCTCAGTGGGGACTGGATATTGTTGGGCCATTGCCTAAAGCGCCTAGCAGTAGAAAATTCCTAATTATAGCTACAATTTATTTTTCCAAATGGGTAGAAGCTGAGCCCTTAGCCAACATGAGAGATGTAGACGCGAAGAGGCTTTTATGGAAGAATATAATCACCAGATTTGGTATTCCACGTGCCATAGTTGCAGACAATAGGAGGCAGTTCGATATCAACTTGTTCAAAAAGTTCTGCTCGGGACTGGGAATAAAAGTCCGCTTCCCAACAACTTCGTTCCCTCAGAGCAACGATCAAGTAGAGATCTCGAACAAAACACTTCTGTCAGGGCTGATGAGAAGACTGGAGAAAGCTAAAGGAAAGTGGGCAGATGAGCTCCCCTCCGTGCTGTAGGCCTACCGAACAACTCCTAGAAGTTCTACAGGGGAGACGCCATTTTCCATAGCCTATGGGTTAGAAGCAGTCATCCCTTTGGAGGTCGGCATGCCTACCATTAGATCTGAAACCTTCGAGTTCGGGCATAATGATCTCAGCATTGCTCGAGAATTGGACCTGGCTGAGGAAAGAAGGGAGCTAGCTCTGGTCAAGCTGGCATCCTACCAGCAACAACTTGCAAAGTTCTACAATAGGCGGGTGAACCAAAGGAGCTTCCAGGTCGATGAGCTGATCCTCAAGAAGGTCGTCCTTAATACAAAGGACCCCATTCACGGTAAGCTACGTCCGACCTGGGAGGGTCCATACAAAGTCACCTAAGTTGCTGGTGCGGGAGCATACAGACTCGAAGACATGGAAGGAAAGCAAATCCCAAGGCCATGGAATGCCCAAAATTTACGAAAGTTTTATCATTAAAGTGTCAGCTTTAAAGTTATTCGAGATGATGAATAAAAAGAATCTTTTCTACAGTTTGTGCATGATTAGAGACATCGCAGAAATCCCCAGCTCGGTTAGGCACCAAAAGTCCCGGTGGCCTCGAACCACGTCAGGGCAAGAAAGCCCCAGCTCGGCTGGGCACCAAAAGTCCCGGCAGCCTCGAGCCACGCCAGGGCAAGAAAGCCCCAACTCGGCTGGACACCAAAAGTCCCGGTGGCCTCGATCCACGCCAAGGCAAGAATATCCTAGCTCGGCTAGGCACCACCCGGCCAGGGAACAAAAATCTCAGTCAACGAAGTCACCTTGACCGGCCAAGCATTAAGACCCATCAAAGGGCACAAGAGATGAGCGGAGTCGTTCCTCAGCTAATACTATTCGAGCCTGGATGGCCGTGCAATAGACCAGTGAAAGTACCTTGATCGAGTATATGCCACATAGCTCGGCTAGAGCTGTCCAGGTTGGACAAGCAGAGAAAGGCCCAGATCGACCTAGAATGACTTGGGAGGGAAATTTTTAGATTTCTACATTTCTATCCCGAGTCACAAAGGCCTGATCGGCGGGTATGGCCGAACTTGAAAGCCTAAACCGAGCGTGAGTGACTTGGGAAATTTTTATACCTTAATTCTGGGTCACAGGTGGACTTTCTCCGCATATCATGAGGTTTTTTTTGGTCAAGAAGACCCGCTCAGTTATATGCTACATATCCAAGATTAGTTAAAAATGCTCGAGCGAACCTGTGCAGGCATTAAACGTCACAGCTTGGTGCAAGCTAAGTATGATTGGAGACTACACGACCTAATCTAGTAGTGTGGTCCCGAGCTTCAAAGACTTGGATAATTTAAATCACAGAAAAGACAAGTGCAGGTGCAGTGCCAGAACAGTACAAAGCGAATAGAAACTGAATAAGAAAGCAAATAGAAACTGCATTTTCATTAATGTAAAAATCTGTAGTACAACGAAGACATGCCGACCTCACAAAAGGATTGAGGCCGTGCAACGCAGACTTGTAAAAAAAAGGTGAAACAAAAATGAAAGACCCTATTCAGCCTGCTCAGTGCCCTCCTGCTCTCCCTCGGCAGCCTATCCTTCCACTCCCTGATCAGGAACCTCCTCAGGTTTAGCATCCTCGTCAAGAGTTAAGTCCACCGTAGCGCTGGTGACCAAGGTCCCGTGTGCCGGCCATAGGGGATCCAGCTCTTCAAATTCCACTGCAGGATCAGTTTGCTCTGCTAGAAAAGGAAGAGGAATTTCGGCGTCTTGAGCTGGAGGTGGAGGTGGAACCACCTGAACAGTCGAAACCGGCCGTGCTTCGACCACGGGGACCGGGGGAATTGCTGATTCGATTAGGTGGGCCAGCTCATCAGGAAATGCAATGCTCGGTTGGATCCACGGGACGTTTCTATGAAGCTCGGATTCGGCGTTGATAAGCGCAGCGTTGAGAGCAAAGTCCCACCCCATCTTGAACAGGGGGTTCTGCATGCCCATAACCTAAGCTTCGTAGATGTCCCCTGCCTTGTTGAAGCCCTCATCGTATCTTTCTTTGTGCATGCGGGCGTTGGCGGCTCTCAACTCGGCATTCTCCTGCTCGAGGAATGCCTTGGCCTTTGAAGATTCTTCCAGTTGGTCGAGCACTGAAGCAAGGTTGGACTCCTGCTCCTTGATCGAGTATAGAGCCTTTGTAGCGCGGATCTTGGCCTCTTCCTTAGCCGTGCAGGCCTCGCTGACTTGCGCCTGAAGGATTTTTACATCCTCTTTAAGTTTATGGATCTCAGCGTCAAGTCTGTCATGCTTTTCCTAGAGCTGGCCGCACCGAGCGGCAGATTCCATCCCCATTTGGAGGCCCTGCTCAACAATAAAAGGTACATTAAATGAGAGAAAAACCAAAATTTAAGAAATATGATGCTGATCACGAGCTCGGTCCTTACCGCGATGAGGTGTTGCGCGGCTTGCTTGACCAGCGAGGAGGATGGGATGGCAACGTATGACTCCTTATCTTTCTGGAGACATAGGCTCTTGGCCAGAGCCCAAGCCACATGGTGGCTCTCCTGCACAGAATCTTAGGTGGTGATGGCCTTCCCTCGGTAAGACAGAGAGAGGATCAGAGGCGCCTCAACTGTTGGGGCCGGCCCCTCAGCACGGCTTGCAGTAGCTTGAGGAGTTGGGACTTCAACTCAGCGGCGCACCTCCCGTTCGGCCACCTCAAATGTCGAGCTCTTCCTCTTGAAGGTTCATA
This sequence comes from Heliamphora exappendiculata, assembly GCA_034768845.1. Taxonomy (NCBI): domain Eukaryota; kingdom Viridiplantae; phylum Streptophyta; class Magnoliopsida; order Ericales; family Sarraceniaceae; genus Heliamphora; species Heliamphora exappendiculata. The sequence continues at coordinate 14,931,227 of JAOTRH010000025.1, read as the reverse complement.
GAGTAGGAGGAATTGGAGCTGAGGTTGAAGGGGGGGCTGTTGTGACTGGCACCAAAGGTTGAGCGGGAGGATTTGAGCCCACTGGTTGGACGGTGGGAGTGACGCCCGGTATGTTCCCGAGCAAGTTGTAGAGGTTCTTCTGCGATATTTTGATTGCCTCTAAGACTGTTCAGCTAGTGGAGCTGATGGATGGTCTGCTGTTTGTTGCTCGGGAACTAAAAGCTTCCGTGCTCTGACCAGCCTCTGTTGCACCTCCTTCGACGGGCTCGAGGTGGTGTCCAAGCTCCTCTGGCTGGATTGGCTCTCCGTTGAACAACCTTTTGAATAACCGAACGTCTTTATCCCAATCGAGCACTCGGCGTATATGATCGAGGTTAATTCGGCCTTCTCTTCGTTTCCTTTTGTCCTTAACAATAATCGTGTTGCAGTAGGCTCCTAAAAAAGGGCAAAGGCTTTAGACCTCGGGACATATATATATATATATACATGAATAAAATGCAATGCATAATTCAGAATGTAGGGGAGTGGAGCTCAGCTACCTAGAGTTCCAGCCCTTGTGGGGCAGAGCCGAACACGTGGATCTTGGTTTCCCGGGCCGAGCTGCCAGTTGCCCCCGACCACCACAAAGTCTTTTAAGTCCTCATTGTGGGAGTTCTTTAGGTCGAGCACTATCTGACGTCCTTCATTGGCCTTGAGATAGTACATATTCTGGCCTTTGAACGTCTCCGATATGGAATATCAGTATTGAATCTCCCAAACACCGAGATCGATGCCCATGTAACGATTCAATAATGCTACCCCCATCAAGATCCTGAAGACATTGGGGGTGAGTTGTGCGGGGCACAACCGGTAGAAGGCTAGCCTCCCTTACAATGTTCGGGAGTGGGAACTCTAGTTTGGACTCCAGAAGAGCCACTAAAGGGAACACGACTGTCCCGGGCTCTTCTATGGTCCAGGTTTCCTTATTTGTTGCCCGGCATATAGTGACATCATTTGGGATCGACCTAGGTCGACGGAGCTCATCCAAAACCTCAGGTGTATCAATATAGCGAGCAAGACGTCCCATGGTTATAAAAAAAGGGGGGAAAGATGAATGTTTTTAGATATATGCACACACACACATATATATATATATATATTTGTTGCAGATACCACCCTAGCAGAACCGCCTTCGCAGCGGAGACCGGCGGCGGTCCCAAGCTGTATGAGGGCATAGGCCGGTGGGCCTAACCCCCACTACGGCGGCGCTAGCCACGGTTTTCATAAAAAACAACCAAGAGAAGACGAAACGGGATGAGTGGGATGCTTACTTGGAAAAAGGAGGATATGGAGTTCTTGAAAGTCACCGGAGTAACAGGAATCACAGCCGCCAGAGTTGCAGAGCTAGTTTCCGGAGGTCGCCTAAGACAGGGGGTTGAAAGGATTCCTAAAAAAAGAGAGGAGGAGACACCCTCCTTTTATAGCTTCCCACGATCATTTAAACGAAACGCCAAAAGGCAGCAGTTATGGCGCGTGCTCTGACGCGCGCTGTGTGCATTTAATGCACATTTAACACAGGCGGCGTGTATCTCCCGAGCAGATCAGTTCGAACAGCTCGCGACGGTTGAGTTCATAATACTAGAGTTCGGATTACAGAACCAAGCAATGCCCCTCGTCAGATTAAGGATCCCGAGCAAAATGTTTGATCGGGCAAGAAAATCGGAGCAAATCCACCATCATTAAGCCAAATGATTGACATTTATTGATATGACGGCCGACATTCCAGTGACGTTCCAGTACCCGAGATACAGCTAACGTCGTACGCATTAAATGCGCCGCAGAGCCGGTAGGGACTCAACACGTGACGGATAAGACTGCTAAGGGACAGTACGTCAGCGAAGCTTGCTCAACAAGACTCCCAACCAAAGGGTAAAGTGAAAAATTAGGCGAGAACATCACATCATCTTCCAGCTGCTCGAGTTTCCACGCAACGGCAAGATAATGGGGGCAATTGAGGGGGATCAAGCAAAGCTAGTTGCTTAATCCCTCCGCCGAGCCGTATAGATGACGTCGAAGACCACATCACGCGGTACATATATCCAAGAAGTGGTACGATATAAGAGATCAGTAATAAATAGGCCAACTCAAGGGTAAAATAGTCATGTAGGAATGATTTAGCCCTAGCTCAAATTAGTCCTGGAGCTAAATCTGAGTACTGATAGATATCTACACATGACAAAAGGTATTCGTAGAGATATCTTGCAGGAATATTCAATGATGGCACTGATAAATCACTATCAAGATATTAATTGCTATGCATTGATCAGAGAGAAGAGGTACAGCCCGACCAACTCGGGTCGGGTCGAACTCCGTAGATGGGTCAAGTATAATTCCACCTATAAATAGCTAACATTTTCAGAAGAAATGGTAGGTTCTCTTTTACTATACAAAGACTCTGCTAAAATTTACTCTCAAACTCACCATTCTTTCTAAAAATTCTTTGTATGATCCGATCGTCAGATGGTCCACCGGTATAAAGCTACAGGCGGGCATCTCACTCATTTCTTGTGCAGACACATACGTGGAACTCATTCCTGACGTCACAGTTAGTTTAGACGAAACCAATAGATTCCAATTCTGATCCTCTATAATTATAAATAATAATATAATTAACAACTCAAATCATGAATGCCGCGTGTTGGCTTGCGGTGTTGTATTGGTACAGTTTCACAATGCTTCGCGGGTCCCTTCTGTTCTCTGCGATAACGACCTTTTGAAATTTCCAGATAATTACACCCACGCCCTCTTTTTTATCGGATTTGAGATTTGACCCTCTCCTCTCTCTCATATCATTCTGTCTTCACCAGCTAGTTGTCTCTCTCTCTCTCTCTCTCTCTCTCTCACACACACACACACACACACACAAACACACAAACATACACAGCGTTCAAACAATCGGATCCAGACTCCCAGTCGATCTTTAATCGCGATTAAAGATCGACTGATTATTTCCCTCTCTCGAAACAATCGAATTTCTTGAGATCAACGATGGCTATCTCGGTCCGAAGCTTCATCGCGGAGAGGAAATATCCATTCATTTTCTCTCTCTTCGTCCTGCTCATCTTCGTCGCATTCCTTCTCTTGACCACCGATCAATCCCCTCGTAATTTCACCTCCGATCTCGTTCGAATTCGGTCGCGATCTCACCCCACCCCTTCGTCTCCGCGGCTGGTTTCGAATCCTCGGATCTCGAACCCTAGCTCCGAGACGCTACGCGGACGCGATCATTTGTCACCAAACAGTACTGTTACGCCCGGCGAGGTGCAATTGAATTGGAAGCTTTGTGACGGTGTGGTGGCCGTTGATTATATCCCCTGTCTTGATAATTTCAAGGCCATAAAGGCGTTGAAGTCGAGGAGGCACATGGAGCACAGAGAGCGGCATTGCCCGAAGCCAAACCCGCGGTGCTTGCTTCCACTACCGAAAGGATATAAGGTTCCGGTTCCGTGGCCTAAGAGCAGGGACATGGTGAGATTGGTACTTTGGTAAGATTTGGTTCTTGTTTTAATTTTCTCGGATGCAGTGTTAGTTCAAAAAATCGGGATTGTGAGTTTTTTAGAAGGAAAATCGTATATTGATTATATAGTCCTGATAACCACCACCTAATACAACAATAAGAGTTAAACTATGAGTAGTTAGTGGCGTTCATTGGGGTTATTCATTATACAAAAATGCTATGTACCAAGAAAAATTACTTAAAATTCTATCCCGATTTCAAAATGAATTGTTTAGATTTAACTATTTGTTGTGTGGAGCATACTCTAAGTGAGCCTGAACAATTATGCCAAAAAAAAAAATTTAATAAGTGAGCCCGAACAATTAATTTTGAATTCTAGATGCATTTTTGGGTAACTTTTTTTGGTAGTAATATTACTTTTAATGCCATTACTTTATATTTCTAATTTTGAAAAAGTAATTAAAATTAATTCTCACACAGTAAGTTGTAACATATTACCTTAATAACATTAATAAAAAAAATTAAACTTGCAAATTATAGGTGGGGAAAAAAGTGGATCATTATTATGCTATTTCTTCAACCAAAACACTCTTAGAATGGTTCACGCTGAGGTTTGGTTTTAGAAATATCGCATTACATATTCATTATTTATTATATTCAAGACATCTTATCATGTAGGAAAAAATAAAAAACTAGTCTTGTAAACACGAAAAAATCTTGTGCTTATAAAAGAGAGTGGCTCCCAACTTAGTTTTGTTTTTTCTAATAATTTTAGAGGGGTCAATTTATCAAAGCTTTTTCAAAATTTTACATATATTACATAGGTCCTATTATTTTTTTCCCCAAAACTCAGTAGGAACAATTGAACCCACTAGACTCCACTTAGCTAGATAATATATTAATGGGATAAAAGTTTCAATATATCAATATACAATTTTGAAGATGAAGCTTACTATTTCTACATATATCAAATACATTTTACATGTATATATCAATGTATTATTAACCAATTATTCACTGTACATTCAGCTGTCTTTACCATTTTTCTTATATTATTAGCTGAATCATGTGTCAGCTTTGAATTTTGGAAAGGATTTTGTTTATCTTTTGGGTGAAGCTTTCTTTTGAAGTCAATAATAACTCATTCCTTCCTTATTTGCAAGCTGCAAGCAAGGTTTTTCTGTTCCGAAGGAAAATAAGATTTCCACTTTGATGGGTATTGATAGGTTCACAAGAGGGATTACTTGATTCAGTTTAAGACATTTGATTTTCATAGAGATATGTAGATTAGTATGTAGTTTTGCCTATAGAAGTTGCAAATACTTTTAGTTGACTTATCTTGCATGCCAAATCTGGGGTTTGTTTTGCTATGATGTTTGAAAAAATAAAAGAAAAGAAAAAATGTTAATGGAAACGCCCTTTGGCCAGAACTCTAATTAAACTTTTTATATAAAATACCACCATGACTTATGAAAAATCAACAACCCAAATTCACGAATGCTTCCTTCTTGTTTTTATACTTATTACTTTCTAGTTTGAACTATACCACTGTTTTTCTAGTAGAATTTGATCCGCATTCTTGCAACCCTGCATTGGGTTGAATATAAAAGGCCACCATACACAAGATGCAATGTCCAGAACAGGCGTGTCACTTGCTGGTTGGAATAGCCAGCAATTTGTAGTTGAAACATGGATGTCCATTTCTTACTTTGTGCTGGTTTTAACTTGTTGATATTTTTTATTAAGTCAACTTATTTAACATATTTTTCTTTCCATTACTGAAAATACATTTGTTAGTATTTTAAATTAGTTCCATTTGCGATACGGACAGTCCTTTCACTCAAAGTATAATGCTATATGATTATCTTAAGCAAAAGATGGGGATTGATTTATCTGAAGAAGGTTTCAGCTTTTTCACACATTTCCATGGTACTTTTGTTGCCATCTAACATAGTTTTGGGTTAAAATGTCTGTCTCAGATATGGTTTGATAATGTACCTCACCCCAAGCTCGTTGAATACAAGAAGGACCAAAATTGGGTGCGCAAATCTGATGACTATCTTGTTTTCCCTGGAGGTGGTACCCAATTTAAAGATGGAGTTACTCACTACATTGACTTTATAGAAAAGGTTGTACATGGACTTGTACGGTTAAAGTTTTTATTTAACTTTCTAAATCTTAATTGTGTGCTTCGGATATTTAACTTCATTTTCTTGTCGGTAATCATTGCACATAATGAGATATCCAGCTGTAGTTACATGAACTTAACCTGGGACTTGTTAGTCTTTCATGAGAAATGGTTTTAAAAGTCAAAAGTGCGACTTGTAGAAGGGGACAGGTTGAGTATGAAATTCTGCAAATGGTATGGAACTTCATTGGAGCTGCATAGTTTCTTAGATGGAGAGGAATGAAAAAATTTATGTTCAAGAGTTTCTACATAAGAAAATGTTTGATGAAAATACAGCACTGAGCTGAATACCAGTTTTCACATTTATGAAATAGATACCTGAAAAACGAAAGTTTTATTGCCCACTGAACTGGCATCAGATCACAAATTTGGCAATTTTGTATTACTGTTCATGCATGATATGTCACACAGCACATCTTATTGACAAGTAATTACATTTTGCGAATGGAAGTACTTCCAAATCGTTTGTTATTCTTAAGAACCAAGATCAACTATCTCTGTGGCTGGCCAACCTGGTGACACTGTGCTTCATAGTTGGTATTGACTCCGTGGTTTAAACATTTAGAAAAGAACTAATCAAACAAGTGCTTGTGTTCGAAACATTTATGTCCTCTTTTTATTTTTTTCCCTATCTCTCTTGACGTGCAATTGGTAAAATGTGAGCTATGCATGTCATTTGTTTTTAATTGCCAGTTACTTTATGTTGACTTTGTTTTTCTCACTTTACTCCAGACTTTACCAATAATTGAATGGGGGAAGCGCACACGAGTTATTTTAGATGTTGGTTGTGGTGTTGCTAGCTTTGGTGGCTATTTGTTGGACAAAGATGTCATTACCATGTCGTTCGCACCAAAGGACGAACATGAGGCTCAGATACAATTTGCCCTTGAACGGGGAATTCCTGCCACTCTGTCGGTCATTGGAACACAAAGGCTGGCTTTTCCAGATAATGTTTATGATTTGATTCACTGTGCACGATGTAGGGTTCACTGGGATGCAGATGGTATCCTCTATAACCCTTTGTAGTTCTTTTTTGTAATTCGTCGGTCCTTCTGTTCTCTCTTTCTATCCGTTGAGATCGTGTCTAATGGTGTTTTGTTGCAAAATTTTAGGTGGAAAACCATTATTGGAACTCAACAGGGTTCTTAGGCCTGGAGGGTTTTACATTTGGTCTGCCACACCAGTTTACCGTTCGGATGAAAGAGATCAGAATATCTGGAACTGTTCGTATTCCAGCATCTCTATCTTTTGTCCATACGCTTTATTAAAAAAAAAAAAAAATCCGGCAGTTTGTGCTGCTTTTTGTAATTGGATTCTCATCTACAACTGTAATTTAAAACATAGTTGTCATGTGAATTCTTGTGCCATTGTAAAAGGGTTTATCAACTTATTCTAGAAGACTGAAGTCGTTTATTTAATATTACCTCCCCTTTCTTGCAGCTATGGTGGCTCTGACTAAATCTATCTGCTGGAAAGTAGTGGCAAAAACTGTTGATTCATCTGGTGTTGGGCTTGTTATATATCAGAAGCCTGTTTCATCTTCCTGCTATGAAAAACGCAACGACAATAATCCACCGTTGTGTGTTCAGAATGATCGGAAGATCAGTTCATGGTATACTCTTGGCACATAGCATATTCTGATGGCTAACTTAATATTTAATAATGTTACTATTATGCTTATTATCAATATTGTTATTATTATTATTATGTTGTTTATATACATGAACAGGTATGTGCCGCTTGACAATTGTCTTGCCCCGCTGCCCGTAGCTAGCACGGGCAACTCGTACAGCTGGCTGGCCCCTTGGCCCCAAAGGCTTAGCAGTAAACCTCCTGGTCTATCAGCCGAACGAGATGCCGAAGAGATCTTTTACGAGGACACCAAACACTGGTCTGCACTTGTCTCAGATGTTTATCTGGAGGGCCTTGCTATAAACTGGTCAAGTGTGAGAAATGTAATGGATATGAACGCTGGTTATGGAGGGTAATGAATATAAATTTTTTTTTTGAATTACTCATATTTCCTACTATTTTCCTCTATTTTCATCTCTGATCTCTCCATATCGATCACAGATTTGCTGCAGCATTTATTGATCTACCTCTATGGGTAATGAATGTAATCCCTGCCAACAAACCTGATACTTTATCTGTTATCTTCGATAGAGGGCTGATCGGAGTCTATCACGATTGGTGCGAGTCTTTCAATACCTACCCTCGGACTTACGATCTTCTTCATTCCAGTTTCCTCTTCAAAAACCTAACTCAAAGGTAACTCAAACAATCTCCATTAGCATTTCAATTGTCTACTTATATGGTTATTTAAACCTCCGGTTGCAAATGGCTGGCCATATTATTTAAAATTGCATGTTCATGAATTCGGTTCTTGCAAATCTTTGTCAGATGCGACATAAAAGATGTAGCTGTTGAGATGGATCGTATATTGAGACCGGGTGGGTTTGTTTTGGTTCAAGACACCGTTGAAACGATTAACGATCTGAGTCCTATTTTCCGCTCGTTTCACTGGTCATTAAGCTTACATCAAGACCAGTTCCTTGTGGGTAAGAAAGGTTTTTGGCGTCCAGATGGCAAAATTAGGATATGAAAGGTTACAATTGTTTTGTTTTTTTTCCTTTCCCTGTATACTCTTACCTTGTATCTTCTCTTATGGAGTGTTGGGAAAGAAAAAATGCATCCTTTTCCCCTGAAGTGTCAGAAACTCATGGTGGGAAGGCGTAAATTCATGCCACCTATTTTTTTACCAGGAGAAAATGAAACACTCCTACTGGAAAAGCTTTTGTGGCAATAAAAGTCGATCTGATCTTGCAATTAGCTGTGTTATGAATTGGGTTAAGTTTCTTTCCATTTTGTTTCTCTAATTTAATTCGCCTTCGTTTGGCTACCGAGCTTTTTGGCTTTTGACTTAAAATCCCAAAAGTCAAAAAACCTCGTTTCTCATCCATCAGCTTTTAGCTTTATATGTTTTAGGTTTTTTGACTTTTTTCATAAGAATTTTTAATTTTATCCATTTTGTTTTTTTGGATTTTGACCATTTTTTATATATAAGGACAGAATTAAAAATTTTACATCCAGTTTATTTAGCTTTTTAGTGACTTAAAAATCACTAATTTTCTAACCAAACGAACTTTTTAACTTTTTAATTTAAAGTGACTTAAAGTCAAAAAATCGGTTTAAAGTCAAGTTGCCAAACGAACAGCAATTTGGGACAAATGTGACTTAGGAGTGTAAAAATAGCCCAAGACCCGATAGGGGCTCAAAATCTGTTCGAAACCCGTCACTGTGCGGGCCTGGCCCGGTGCCGAAGTCACTAATTTTCTAACCAAACGAGCTTTTTAACTTTTTAATTTAAAGTGACTTGAAGTCAAAAAATCGGTTTAAAACCAAGTTGCCAAACGAACAACAATTTGGGACAAGTGTGACCTATGAGTGTAAAAATGGCCCGAGATCCGATGGAAGCTCGAAACTTGCTCGAAATCCGTTACTGTGCGGGTCCGGCGGTGCCAGGCCAAGCCCGTGCTGTTTATGGGCCGGGCTTGGATTGCACCCTCCAAGCCCGTGGACTGGCCCACCCCGGCCCGAGGCCCACCTGTAGGCCAAGCGTCGGCACACAGGGGAATGGGGTGGTTGCACAGAAATTGGTTGGTTGGGGGGAGGGGGGTTGTTGTTTTCTGTGCGTCTGCTCTCTCTTTTTGTTTTTTAATTTTTTTAATTTTATATTATATTTTTAGAAAATATATTTAATTAAAATTTATTATAATAATTATTTAAATTTATCTTTTAACACACATTTGATATCAAGATTTTAGAATTATTATATGTAAATTTAAAATTAAATTTTTGTGCATAAAAAAATATAGAAATAAATTATTTTAAATCTTAAAAAGTGACTTAATAAATCAAATAATGTTTAGATTTAACCTGTAAACGATCGACGCCGATGTAATCCAAATATAGGTGCCGAGAAAATATGTCAAAAATTTCATAGCAAATTGGTTTCGTTTACTGTCCTATCAATGCACAAAGAGATTTTTTTTCTACTCTATATTCAATTTTAAATAATAAATTTGAATACAAAAAAAAACTTATAAATTTATATAATATAATAAACTTATATAATAACATAAACTTATATAATATAATAAATTTAAATAAAAAAAATTATAA
>JAOTRH010000025.1:14895963-14921261 GCA_034768845.1 Heliamphora exappendiculata | reverse complement strand
CTTATATAATAACATAAACTTATATAATATAATAAATTTAAATAAAAAAAATTATAAATTTATATAATATAATAAACTTATATAACATAATAAATTTGAATACAAAAAAAATTATAAATTTATATAATATAATAAATTTATAATAATAAACTTATATAATATTATATTATATTATAAATTTGAATAATTAAAAAAATTAAAAAAAATCAAAAAAACGGGCCGACCCAGTCAGGCCCGCCTAGAGGCCCGCCAGATGCCCGGGTCCAAGGCTCGAGCACAAACCCTTTGCTCTTAGGACCTGGGTCGACCTCCGAGAAAAAACCTAGTCCGGCCTAGCCCAAAATTTTGACAAAAGCCCGCCGGGCCAAGGCCGAGCTTAGCCCGCCCGGTCCACGGCCAGGCAAGGCCGAGCCAGGCCCAAATTACACCCTAGTGTGACCCAACTTAGTTCTCTCCATTTTGTTTCTCACTATTTTAATTCAATTTGGGACGAGCATGACCACCCAACTTAGTTCTCTCTATTTCAGTTTAGTTTGGGCAAGCGTGACTCACCTTTGTTACACTTTGATCATCAAAATTATTCACTTGCAACTCCCAATGTGTAGATTATTATAATGTTTTACCCGCGGACAAATAATTCTTGTGAAGGTTAAAACCGTGACAGAGGAAGTGAGAAGAATATTATTAACGTCGAGAATATTATTAATTTACATTGGTTTTTAAAAATAAAAAAGTGCCATTTTTTTATCTTCATTTAAAAAAAATCAATATAGTTTTTTCCCCTCTTTTTTTTTATAGCATTAACAACCAGTTCATATACATGTTTATGTTTTATAATCGCCCCTTTAGCAGCTGGGGAAAAAATTGTGTTCATCTCCTTGAAGATTTCGTACAAGTTGGCAGGCAAAAGTTTGATCAGGCAGACTAAGGTCTGATTGGGAATATTAGTTCTTTTTTTTTTTTTGGTTAAAAATATTAAATAAAAAATAAATAAACCAAGGTTGCCTGTTTTAGCAAAATTGTAAAAAAAGTTAAAAAATTAAAACACAAATTTTCAGAATATTTTATTTAAAACTCATACAATTTTTAAAATACAATAATAACTCTTACTCATAATTTATTTACTATCACTATTAATTACATATAATCGGTAATATCAAATATATAGAAGAGCAAAATTGTTCACTTTGATCAAAAAATAAAAAAATTTATATCCAAACAATTAACTTAAAAAAAAATTAGCTTAAAAACCAAGTTACCAAATAACCTATTTTGAACTAAATTTAACTTTTTTACTAAAAATGCAAAAAATTAAAAAAAAAAAAAAAAAAAAAAACCTCACTTTTACGCTGGTTGTCAATTGGCTCCTAAAATCAAGCAAGAGAGGGAAAAAGTTGTACATGGTAGCTAAAAACCGTAAAACCAATGCTAGCCTGCAAAGCCAAACTTGTGGGCTTACACTCAAGAAAGCACAAGAACTATTCACACAATTGGATTAACACATGCATTAATTCCCAAATTGGATGAATTCAAAACAATATTTACCAGTGAATGTTTCAGAACAAGACTCTTCATCGAGCCACACGATCAAGTTGGTCTGGAAATGAGATCAACTTCAATCCTCACTCTTGAGATGTTGGAGGCGTAGCTAACCGCAGCATTGAAGAAAAAACTCTCTTGCAGTGGAAAAGACGACACGATTTGAAACTAATAGAATGACGGGCAAGTAAAGCTCGTATTGTCGAGGATGAGACCGCCATCAGTAGCTGAGACAATTCGAGAGTAGCAACCGAACTCATCCTTGGAAATGAAACTTTGGTCGGTGTTGGCTGATCCGGACAGAACAGAGTGATCCTTCACCACCATCCATCCCCGAGAATCCTGACTGTTATACACAGAGCTCGACAAATCTCCATAAGATAATTTCTCCCTCAATGCATGAGAAACGTTTGTGACCATCAAATAGGAGTCACTTTCCAACCCAGGTACGGTTGAGGTGATCATTCTAAGAGGGTATTTCCTCTTGATCCTTGCGCGACTTATCAGACCACCCGTGTCAGATTCTACCCTCACTTCAGTCTTTGTCTTCACTTTCTGTTCGACGAATTTGTAAGTACCGTTTCTGTCAAACCTTATCGAGTTCTTGAACTTGAAATGCTGCAAGACGGTAGTAGTAAAATTGCCTGCTGTTGATTTCACCCACCCCGAGAATCGACTCTTCCTCGTTGCTTCTATCTTGAATGATCCATCAAGTTGTTCAAATCGCGAACTCCGTTGGATTGAAAGAGCCGGAGTATGGGTAAGAACCGTTACGGCCTGAACTGCCGAAGAGCCATGATCCAACCAAAGGTGCAAGTTGGCATCAAGCAACCAAAATGGAATACTATCAGCCACTCCAAGCCCAAAGAAATGAGTCTTCTTCCCATCCAATAGTAGCCCCAAAAAGGGGGTTAAATTGAAATCGTAGGAAGGAACATTGAAAGCACCAATCGAAACAACCGGTTCCCAAAACAATGGATTGATTCCGCCGGTGAATATGATCGGAAATGGAACCACTGACCCAACAAAACTCCCATCAATCGTCACGAAAACCTCCCTGTAGGCTCCGTGACCTCGCCCGGTGGTCAAATTGTTCATCCTGATGTATGAATCAGGTGGGTTTGAGTACCAAAATTCATCATTTCCATGAAATGATACAAAAACCTCAAGAACAGCCTTGCGAGTATTGGTAGGAATCTGAATCTCCTTCGAACGAACACCCGATTCGCTGTCAATTCTGAACCAAACCCCTTCCTCCCGCACATTGGATATGGGAATTATCAAATCCGCCGGTGTTTCATACAAATTCAATGAATTTCTATGGCCATTCCTGAACTCCTCAGATTCAAACCCTAATTTGCTCTCTTTATTGACAAAATCAGCAGTTCTATAATCCTGCCCTAATTTTCTACTTGATTTGGAGTGATCTGCAACCCTCGATGACAGAACCTTAACAGAGCTACTTTGATAATACAACAGAGTTAGGTTAACTTCGTAAACGCCGGTGAGAACGTCGGAAACGACGTTCTCGAGCATGACCGTCAGCGTGAGATTCGACCGTTGGAGCAGGAAGGCGTACCTGGTGACGTCCTTCCGGACGTTCCAGAAGACGCCGATCTCGGTCGGCTCGGCGGTGCTGGTGCGGAGGATCTCGGAGCCGGCGAGCCAGACACCGACGATGCGGTCGTATTGGTCGCCCTTGCAGGACGCGCGCATCTCGAGGACGACGTGGGACCACGGCGGAGAACAATCGGACGGCGGGGAGTAAGCGACGGAGACGGGAGGGCGGCCGATGGTGTCGCCGAAGTTGTGGTGGAGGAGTTGGGAGGAGCATGAAGGGGTTAGATGATCGGACGGGAGTGGGTGGGTCAGCTCGATGTATTCTTGGGATGCGTTTTGGCGGCGGAGAGAGTGGGGGATTCGTTTGAGAAAGCGGTGAGGTGGTGGCGCGGCGGAGGAAGAAGGGAGGGAGAGGGAGGTGGCGAAGAGAAAGATGGGGAGGAGGAGGAGGAGGTGGTGGTGAGAGTGAGACATTTGGGATTGTGGGTTTGGTTCTGAATTTGCAGTTGTTGCAGAGTGAGTGTGCAAAGAAGTTGGGAAGTAAAATCTTAATGGAGTTTTGGTCAAAGTCTTTGACCAAAAATAAAATAAATTTAAATTCTATCAATAAAAATTTTAACATATAAAATTTAATTTATTTTTAAAATATTTTATAAATAAATAAATTTATTTATTTTATATAATAAATAAAAAATTTAATTTCTTTAATATTTATCTATTTATTAAATAAATAAATAATAAATTTATTTGATATTCATCTGCTTGTATATTTATATTTAACCGATAAATTTATCTGTTTGTATTATTTGTGTTAATATACAAATAGATAAATTTATCTGTTTACTTATTTATACTTAACAGATAAATTTATTTATATGCATATCAACACAGATAATGTAAATACGTAAATTTATCTGTATTTTTTATACGCGATTTCAATAAGATAGATAAATTTATTTGTGTTCTTTACACGTATTTTTAATTAAAAAAATAGATAAATTTATCTATTATAAGATATTTTTGTTCTAAAAGAATTTTGCGCGTTAAAATTTTTACGATGATGGATCTTACTTATTAAAATATATTATACTGATTGAAAAATAATAAATAGTTTATAAATTGAACTATTCACTAATTTTTCAAAATTTAAAAATATATTTCGTAAAGTGTGTATACTTAATAATTTTTGTAGTAGAGATATAATCCTATGTTAAAAAGAGGATTACTCGAATTTGTAAATGTGGCCTAATTCGGTCCGATCGTGACTCAGGCAAGTCAAGTTTAGCCTAAACTTAGCGAATTTTTGCTAAAAATTTGGATCAAGCTGGGCCAAACTTTTTGGAGGAAGAATAGGGCCAGACCCAAGGGTAAGGGACTAGGGCTTAATACTCGGGCCTCGGGCCGGGCCATTGGCAAGCCTAGTTCGAGCTTTCATTTTTTTTTTGAATTGTTATTTAAGTTTATAATTTTATTAGTTTGTTAGTTACTTGGCTTATAAGTTTGTAGTATAATGTTAGTTTATTAGTAGTAGTTTATTAGTTTATAAGTTTAAGTTTAAATTTATAGTTTATTATTAATTTATTAGTTTATAAGTTAGTTTATTATTTATTATAAGTTTATAAGTTTATAGTTTATTATTAATTATTAATTTATTATATAAGTTTATACTATATAAGTTTATAATTTATTATTAATTTATTATTTTATTATAAATTTATATTTTATTAGTTTATGAGTTTATAGTTCACAGTTTATATTAGTTTATAAATTTATAATTTATTATAAGTTTATTAGTTGATTAATTTATAAGTTTATAGTTTAATTAGTTATTAGTTTATTATATAAATTTATACTTTATTAGTTTATTAACTGATAAGTTTATAAGTTTGTAGTTTATTATTAGTTTATAAGTTTATAATTTACATTATGGTAAATTACACTTAGACCCCATGTATTTCTGTCATATATCACTATTTACCCCTTATTTTTAAAAATTACACTTTACCCCCAACTAAGTAACACCGTTAACGGTAAAAATAAAATAACCGAAATACCCTTCTCTACAGTTCGCACCCAGCACCCTCTTTTTCATCTATAACCCCACAGTCTCACCGGCAATCCAAAACCATCACCGACGACCCCAAAGTCGTCACCATCACTCACCTTCACAAACCCTCACCATCACTGGTGGCAAGTGGGAAACCCTTCACAATCCCTTTACCAGATTAGGGTTTCCATTGCCTTAATAAACCCTATTGGAAAACCCTCACCATCGGTAGGTTCCAACCCTTCAATCTCAAGTCTGATTTCTGTTTGGGATTTTTTTCTGGGAGCTTTCATCGTCTTGGCCGCCCTCCTTCCGCCGCAGCAACGGCGGCAACAGCCGACACAAACAATCATAACCACGCCGGCGATGATGAAGGGTTTCGCGACTTCGAGCCAGTGCTTCAACTGCTCTGCTCTCGTCTCCGACGGAAACATCTCGTCCACCTTCGCTATCAAGCTCCCACTGAAGTTCTGTAGCACCACTAGCCATTCTTTTAACTTGTCCACTGCGTAATTCATCGAGTCCTCTGCCCCCATCTTGCGAATCTCGACTTACCGTCTCCTCAGATCGATGTGTATACACACACATGAATACATACACACACACACACATACACACACGCGCGCGCGCATACATACATCGCAACCTCCAAACAGGAAGGGGATGACGATGGTGGCAAAGGGTGGCGGCGATGGTAGCGAATGGGGCAAGTGATGGTGGCGAAGGACGGCTGGGGTTTGGGAAAACCCACGTACAACTCGCATATACATATACGCGCATACATATATAGATGAAAGAGCCGTTGAGATCCGAAATCATTAGCTGTGATGATTTGATTAGGGATTCTGAAATCAATTTCTCAAATTCCTTTTGGGCGGGGGTGATTCTAAATCCACACACACGCAATAAGCTCGTGTTGATTTCTCAAAGGACTCGGATGCTGGGATTCGACGTCGGTGTTGGCATCGGTAGTTATTCAGTCGGCGGCGAATTTGGAGGCTGAGAAAGCGAGGAGGAAGACGAAAAAACAGAGGAGATCGATAACGTCGGCCAATTCGAGCAGCCCAGCTGTTGTTGTGGTTGATCTTTCTGATGTTTGTTGTCCTCCTGAGCTCAAAATCTGTTTGAGGATAGCTTTGAGATTGCCAGTGATATCGTCGACGGTAACCGACACGCACACACAGAGGCGATGAAAATGGAATTGGGGAAAAGAAGAGGAGGGGAGAGGAAATAAGAGTAAAATTGTTAATTTTAATTAATTAGTTAATGCCGTTTTTTATTTCTATTAAGTTAACAAATAGTTGATTAACGGAGAAGTTAAAATGTTATTCATTTTTATAAAATAAAATTTGTAATGTGATTTCTAAAAATAAAAAAATAAACTGTGATATATAATAAAAATACAAGGAGTCTAAGTATAATTTATTAAAAAAATAATAATTGTGGGATCCACTGCCTAGTTGGCAATCCAAATAAGCAATCTGTGATTGCATCTGTGAAATTTGTCTGTGCAAGTGGACAAACTCTTTATTCATTCAACACAAAGAGAAGAAATTTTTTTTTTCTGATTAGTTTATTTCCGTTAGGTTTGCTTTTGATTGTCATTTTTGGCGGTACAACTAGAATTCTTTTTCTATTATATTAAAAGAGTTGACATGATTAATTTGAGAAAGGCTCCTATTGGTAACATTGTTTTTTTTGTTTTTTTTTTGTTTTTAGCTAAAAATACTAAAAAGTCAACTAGTATGGTAAAAAATATAAAAAAATTAAAAAGTCAAATCAAAATATAAATTCTTAAAATATTTTATTAAAATTCTTACTACTTTTAAAATATAATAATATTTTTTATTCATAATTTATTTACTACTATTACTAACTATATATAATTGTTAATATCAAATATATAAAATTATAAATTTTTTCATTTTGAATAAAATGCAAAATAAGTAGCTTTTTATCTAAATAATCAATTTTAAAAAAGTTAGTTTAAAAGCTAAGTTACCAAAAAAATCTATTTTGAACTCAATTTAATTTTTTTATTAAAAAAAAAAAACTAACTTTTAAGCTAGTTGACAATCGAAACAAAAAGAAGATGAACAAATCACACTACTTTTATGTATCCATTTAGTGGGTTCAAAAAATGAGTTTAAAATAAAATAAAATAAAATAAAGATACCCACTCATTGCCATTTTGTTTTGCAAAAAGTTTTGAACGGTTGTGAGAGAAATAAAAGTTGTGACAAAATTTTAAGATTTTTTTTTTTGCATGTTTATTAAGGTAAAATAGTGAACCTGACAATTTTCAATTGCCAGTCTTTAGAGCCTTCTCTTAGTGGGAGTATACTTGACGATGATATATTCAACCCAAGAGCATCTATGCCCGATGGAGTGCTGATGTGTTAAAAGTTATCCGGAACTTCTTAAAAGAAGGAAAATGTGCTCTTATTTATAATTATTTATAGAGGTGTAAAATCCAAATCAAAGTCTTGAAGACGATACTACGTGAATTTGCTATTATTTATCAGTAATGTTGTGAATTTAAAAACAAAATTTAAAAAAATATTTAAAAAGTAATTTGAATGGTTGAGATTCATATTTAATAGGACGTAGAACACACTTCAATGAATCTCAACCATTCAAATCACTTTCTGAGTATTTTTTTAAATTTTATTTATAAATTCATAACATTACTATATTATTTATAGAGGTGAAAAATCCAAATCAAAGTCTTAAAGACCATGCTATGTGAATCAGCAGATGCCCTTCTTCCAAAAAGTAAACACAATCTATGGGTGAGAATATTTACACTCCCATAAAAATGTGAAATGATTCATTGAGAAAGAAAATGATAAAAATTTCTCCATGCTCTTTCAACAGTGTTTCTACAAAACAAGTGGCACGACCAGTAAATAGTTAGATACCCTCCAATGCCCAAGATAGATGGTGAAGGAGAAACAAGAGTAACAGTGCAGGAGTTTGTTGCAAACCTCAATGTATACAGAGTTAGATCTTGCTTTTTGTCTATAATCTCACCATGTGTCATCATCCTCTTTGTAGAGCCTATAGAATATTCCATTAAGGATGCTCTTGGGGTGTATATGCTTTTTATATGGAAGGCATTATCCAGCTTCACATTACTAAAATTAATAATTTATAAATTATAATTATAGCAAAAATTGTAAATTTTTGATAACAATACTAGTTTGTAATTAAAACAGAAAAAAAAAAAATTGAACTTATAACAAAAATTATGAATATTTTAAAAAATTGTAATTTATTGCTAAAATTAATAATAGAAAGTTAAAAACTAACTCAATAAGCTTTGCCAAACACTCCCAACGATCCTGTGTTTGGTGAATGGAAAATTGAATCTAGCAACAATAGAATTCGAACATTTGGATCATAACTAATAAGAAAGGGCCTCATCCACCAAGCCAATTCCTTGGTGAATGTACATTGAACTCCAAAAGTCCACGAACTAACATGGACATTAGGGAAAAGGAAACTTTTATGAATAATCTACAAAAATTAAACCACAAAATATACTGATACATGTACAATAGTAAATAGCTAGTTTCAACATAAAAACAACGTTCGGTCCATGAATTCCATTTTCCATTGTGTAGGAATAAACGATTCGACAACACATTTTCGAAGAACAAGCATGAACTTTAGAAATCCTTGGCTTTTCTCCGTAGTTCATTTAGTTCCTTCTCAATCTCAATATCTTGGAATGGAAATGTTGAGCTTGTACTCCGGACGGCCGTTCTCCCAGGTGGAAGCTCTCCTTTCTATTTTAGCAAACAAAAAAGCAATATAATTCACAATTCGATAAAAAAAAAAAAGAAGGAAAAGTGATATTATACATCCAAAATAAAGAAGTTCAAACAATTTCCACAGCCAGCAAATGATGATCCGTTTGGGTGCCAGAAAAGTAAAGGAAAATTCATTCAGGATAATATAACCGCTATGTTGATCCCACAACTGCGAAATTACAAATTAAAACCGTTCCCAATCTCTCAGCCAAGATTAAAAATGCCCGCACAAGGGAATTTGACGAAGGTCAGTCTTAATGTCCCGAGGTTAAAGGTTATTTCTAGTAAGAAGAAAACATGATAAAAGCTAAAGCAGTGTTAATATAAACTTATGGGTGGAAAATAACTGAGATATTGACATGTGAAAATTAGTGCATTCTATTTTTCAGTAACTACTGCCCAGACTGAACTCTGAACTGTACGTTGCCGTTTTGTTATGAACAATAAAACAGTTACATGGTTGGAAGACAACCTTATGTTGTCGTGTAGTTAGAAATCATGCTTACCAAAGGTTTTCAGGCTGGATAAGCCTTTGGCATTGAAGTAATGACAAAATGAAAAAAACAGTTTCCCTAGCAAACATGATGAGAGAAATAGTAAAGCAATAGAATCTGTTTCCCATAAAAGAATCCAAGCTCTTTGTTCCTTATTGGCCACTCCGGAATGACTAGTTTAAGGAAGCGGTCCTATTTAGGGACAACCATTACTCCCCAGCCAACGGTTACCCTGTCGCTATTTATAGGGCCGGTTTGCAGCCATTTTTTGCCCCTATGGGACAGGAAGATGTTAAATTTGGATACCCTGATTGGTTTTGGACTGGGAAAGGTATTAGATAATCCCGGCCTGCATCTCCGTGCAGCATCCCCAACCTGGGAAAGTTATTAGATAATCCCCGCTCTGCATCCCCGCGTCCCCGTATCCCCAATTGTTAAATTTTATATATGCCATTATATTTTAACTAAATTGCAAACAGACCATTGCGTGCGGGCTCATTCCGGAATTTCTATGCGAATTAAGATCGAGAAAAGGAAGTTTTTCAATCACTGACTCAAACCCATTGTCGAATCCTACTCAGCGGAATATGGAGGTACTTATGGCAGAACGGGCCAATCTGGTCTTTCACAATAAGGCGATAGACGGAACTGCCATGAAACGACTTATTAGTCGATTAATAGATCACTTCGGAATGGCATATACATCACACATCCTGGATCAAGTAAAGACTCTGGGTTTCCAGCAAGCCACTGCTACATCCATTTCATTAGGAATTGATGATCTTTTAACAATACCTTCGAAAGGATGGCTAGTTCAAGATGCTGAACAACAAAGTTTGATTTTGGAAAAACACCACCATTATGGGAATGTACACGCGGTAGAAAAATTACGTCAATCCATTGAGATATGGTATGCTACAAGTGAATATTTGCGACAAGAAATGAATCCTAATGCTCACACACAAATATACATATACACTAAAGTCATTTAGGGTTCTCTACTCGCTGTTTTTCAGAGCCATCACTAGGGCCTGCAACTCAGACAAACTGTGCGACTTTATTTATACTTTTATTCTTTTCTTATCTCCCCGCTCGTTGATATGGGAAACTGTGTTTTGTTATAATGGCATAAAATAATATTTTGTTGTAAATTGAATGGAAAGCATCTGTAAGCAGCATCATTTCAAGTGGGATGCTTTGGTGAACTCTCACTCTTGAGTTCAACAATCCATAGTCAATTCAACTCTCATGGCACAAAGTTCTTGGGAATTTCACTCCTTTAGAGAGAAAATTGATATACAGATTTTATCTGTGTATAATAAAAAAAGTATCCTTTCTTGTTGAGTATCGTCCACTCCCATGGAATTGTGCTTCAAAGCACTGGATAACATTTCATTATTCAATACTATCACTAGTAGTCGGAAAACCAAAATTTTTGGTTTTGGTTTCGTTTTTTGTTTCTTTATTAAAATACTAATATAAGTATTTATACCTCAATCTATTTACATCTATTTGAATCCTCTCTTAAATACTGGGGAGTCTCCACTATCCCGTGTATACCAAGACTGTCCATTTTCTCTGGCCGAGACGGAAAAAAAAAGTCCCATAGGGAGCAGGTATGGTAACACTAAAAATCTCTCTGTTGGGGGTGGGCCAGGATCGGGGAGGAACAAGTTAGATGGGGATTAGGGAAGGGGAATGCAAAAATTGGCCCCGGCCCTGATCCATTGTCATTCCTAGTCCTATTGCTCATCAAAGCCCTTTTTGCATTCAAATGATTCTTTAAACCCCAGATAGGGGCATTACATAACCACAAAAATTACTTAAAGATGACAGAACAGATAGATCAGTGATTCCTGATTTCCTAGTACATATCAGCTATAACCTGGCATTCCACACCCACCAGGATTAAATATAACAGAACAGCGAGAATAGTGATTCCTGAATTCACAGTACAAATCAGCTATAAGCAGAACATATCTTCCAGGAAATGAATGAGGAGTACAAAATACCTTTGTGCTGCCAGATAGTTCTTTCTTCAGATTTGCAAGATCATCATCAACTGAGGTGCTCTCTAGCAATGCAAACTGAAGAAGAAAGAAGAGTATAATTGTATATTTACTAAAAATGTGTGCAGGAATACTTGTTTTTAGAAAACTAACTAAACAGGGGGCATGAATATATGTAATCAAGACAAACAACAGTGTGTGGCACTAGCGTAATGTGAATTTGACCTCCTAAATCATTTATTTTTTTGCAAGAACAATGAAGAAGTTTTGCTGAATTCTCATGTGATAGTAACCAAGGTTTTTTTATTTATTTGAAGTCCGGACTAGTTTGCACGCGCCTCGACTAATCTAAGAATCCTGAAATTAATAGCCAGGTAAACCTTCAGTGGTCTTGAGAGGATTTGAACTACTGACTATTGGGGAGCAAACCCAAAGTGTGACCAGTTGAGCTATCCCTCAGGATTGGCTAAGGTGACTTAATCTTCGTGTTGCACTATTATATATATGCGAAACAACTTCTATGCAGTACCAAGAAAAACATTTAACTAGAATGAGCAGAAGATTTTTCAAAAACTTTTTTACATGTGCTTGATAATAATAAAAAAAAAGATATCCACAAAGGTGCACACAAATGGGACTATGAACCGATATCGAGTACTAATTAAGTGCCAAGTTAGATAGTCACATAAGCAATGTATGGAAACAATTCTGGGGCATAGAGAGCCCTTTGAACAATATAGTTCTACTTTTTCATCCACTCCCATGTGACACCTTATCATTAATTCAAATTAAGTGCGTGTTTCGGATGCCTAAAAAATTTAGCTTTTAAGAGGTTTAGTTTTTTTAGAAAAAAGAGGAATAAAAAAAAGTTAGATTATTTGGGATAATGTTTTGTAATAGCTTTTTTGCTTTTTATTGAAATGTTTAAAATATCCTTACTTTTAATTTTTAAGTTGTAGTATTTAGGATATTGACACAGTTTTTTTTGTTTTTGTGAGTAGGATTGACTTTTTAAAGTAAGGGTATTATAGTATTTTTTTAGAAAAAAGTTAAGGTGTTTGGGATATGTATTGGCTTTTTTCTTTGGATTAAGTGATAGATAAAAAGTTAGTTACCTTTTCTTTTTAAAAACCAAACAGTGTAGTTTAAAAGCCGGTTATTTTGAAAAAAAAGCCCGCTTAAAGCTATCCCAAACAGGCCCTAAGCCTAAAAAAGTTTGTAGGAAAAGTGGGAAAACTCTTAACAGAAGAACTAGGGATGTAGAAAGTAAGCTGCTACCTTTCCTTCAAGATCATCATTGGTTAGTTGGTTGAGTGCCTCTGCTTGAGATTCCATGGCCAAAACTGTCAGGAAACACAACAAAAAACTTCATAAGAGATACAATCAAAGTTTCAGATATGCTCCAACATAACTTAAAGTGATTGCTTGGTGTCAAGAAGGGCCTAAATTGGAGTGATTGGACCTCAAAAATGCTAGATTCTCATAATCCATAGATCGAACCTTGAACATCTAACAATCAATGTAAGTTATTCCTTTCTCACCCAACAAAAGGAAAAAATAAGAACACTTGAATTGCATGAATAAACAAACCAGGATAAATTGCATGAAGAAAGTGGTCAATTACAACTTACATAGTACTTCCTCACATATAAGAAAAATGACCACGATACATAGAGACCGTGATAATGCATACAAATCAATTCATCAATATTTATTTAAATGTGAAATTTAACTACAAACATTTGGTGAACTCACTTCAAGTGCTACCGTTAAAACAACAGGCAACTCAAAAATTATGTGACCTGTCCATTTACATGGGACCTTATACATCCACAAGATCCAAGACTCCACATATATAAGAGGAATAATTGGTCCCAAATCTTAGGTTTGCTTGGATAAATTCAACCCAAAGAAAAATTAAACAAAGTGGGGTTTTAATTTATTGGATTCTTTCTTCCATTTTTCCTTTTAGATTCTAACAAACTCTGCTTTCTCTGTTTATTCATTGAGCAAATTGCAGTAAAAAAACCCCAATAAGATGCACTATGAAATTTGTTTTCCTAATGTTTTCAAGGAGAGTCCTTGGAAAACAATTACTGTTGTATTTGCAAAATTTATCATGCAAAACTTTGCAACGGTCTTATATAATGATTACGTATGTGATACCTCCATCCAGTATCCAAGTTCTCTCAAATTTCTAACTGTTGGTACTCTTTTGAGGAACCTCCTCCATAAAAGGAAAAATACCATACAATTTATATATTTTTGTATTCTTATAACTAATTTATCCCATAGTTAATGTTTTTATGTAGTCATAAACCTTCAAGCATATGCTAGCGTTGACAAGGCAAATGAAATTCATCTTTCAACGAAAGGCAAGGCGGACATAGTATGATTCAAGATGTTGTCATCAGAGAAAACATCCTATAAGGCCTGCAATTTATTTTGCAGGGATAGTCCCACGAAGGGTTTGGGTAACCTCTTGTTGCACCTATCATAAGAACAAAGGAACAAAGATGGTAATCAATGATTTGGGCAGACCGTAGGCCCTCGAGGAAGATGGTAAGCATGATGATTGCCAAATACCTTGATGAGAGAGAGAGAGAGAGAGCAGTGGAGAGTCTTGACCTCAGCCATTGGAGAGTTGAGAAGTAAAGATTCATGTACGAAGGAAGCCACTTATAAGTTCCCTTGCTTTGACAACCCAGATGTTTCTTACCTACCAACAGACCTCAGGTGTTGTATCAAGTTATTGCAGAGGGTAAGTAAAATAAGTCTTGGTCAGTTGCACAATAGTAGGCTTGATACAATGTATGAGGTATCGATCTTGGTCATCATCAATCTTGTTTTCTTGTTTCTGTCTCTCTCTCAGAGATCGGCCATGACATAGGTGTCCTCGAGAGAGTGAGGTACTACAGTTCCCCAATAATGCTCTAACTCTTAACTTTTAATCTATAAGTTCTCTAGTGGTCCTGAGTAGAGTCCCTAAACCCTGCAATAAACTTTAGGATGCTTAAAGGTGTATTGGATGCCACTTGTGGTGGATGGGTGGTGAACCTAGTTAAATTATTATTATTTAAAAAAAACATATACTGTTATATCAATCACATTACATTTGCATTCCATCAAAACTAATAAAATAAATGAAAAATCATTAAATTCTTTTTAATCAATCAATACATCCAAGATGGCCTATATTATAACCAAACCAAACAAAAAATAAGTACTGCGTCCAAATTAATTGGGTCAGTTACAGATTGCATATATCTCTAATACTAAAGTAACTTTTTACGCAAATTATAATGTGTTTCATCTATGTCTAAGTGATGGACATAAGTGTCCGAATCATGATTATTTCAAAAGAACAAAAAGAAGGTAATAAGACAAGTTTGAACGAGTGTCCCCCGTGTTGTGAAGTGTTTGAAGAGAGTCGTGTCGTGTCATGTCGTTGTCTGATATGAGTACCTTCTTAAATGTGTCTATGCGTCTTAAATACCAATTACATGGTCTCAACATAAACACATATAATTGGGTAGTGACAAAGTCAAGGAGTGCTCCAATGGCCCTAGGGTTTTCGGACATCAATTACTCCATGTGGTATGTTTTCCAATCATATTTCAAAGGAATTTTTCCTTTGTTTCTTGTTATGCACTTTTTGGTTCTTGGGTGATGGCTTCTTCCCTGATGCAAATGCTAGTTTTCTTTTGTGAGAATTCTACTTTGTGGGTGAAGATGCTCCTTTTTTTTCCATCATAGATCATGACTCTGCCTTCTTGTGCTTTATCCTTTATTTACCTTAAATTTGTTTACTATTTATTGTTCACCCAAGAACTTTTTAATTAAATTTTGATGATTTTAATAATTCATTTTCTAAATTAAATTAATTTAAAAAGATTATAATTAATTGTTTCTAAAAAGGTAAGTGTTGACACTACGTGACAAATTAGTTGACACCTTATGCCATTTATGCTGATACTTTGCATCAAATGGATTGACACTCAGTGTTCTTGTGAAGAACGTTTTGTGTTGACACCAATTGATAATTGGGTTGACACCTTAAGGCAAAACACGTTTGAAATTCTCAAATGTGTTGACATAAATGAAATTTAGGGTCGACACTTTAACTACTTAAGATGTTTTAAGAACTCAGATGAGTCGACATTAAATGATTTTAGGTCGACACCTTTAGTATTGGATCGGGATTCATTTTGGGTTGACACCAAGGTATTTTGAGTCGACACCAAATGATCTTTCGGGCTCCAGACTTCGGATTTTATGGGTCGACACCAAATTCACATGAGTCGACACCAAAACACCATTCAGGAAACAAATTGAGTCGACACCGAAGAGAAATGGGTCGACATCAGAACTACAAGCTATTTCCTAATTCCAAGTCAAAAATGGTCGACACCAATGCTTTCTTTAGTCGACACAAATGTTCATTTTGAAAACAAGAGTTTTGGGTTAACACCAAACGAAAATGAGTAGACACCAAAACAACCGAAACTGTTTGAGATTTTTTGAGTCGACACCAAACGAAAATGAGTGGACTCTAAAAGTCCCAAGACTGATTGTAACTTGATGAGTCAACAGCATAACGTTTTTGAGTCGACACCGAAGTGCTAGTAGCTGTTTTGACAAATTGGGTCGACACCAAAGAGATATGAGTCGACACCAAAATCTCTACTGAAAATCTAAAACAGTGCATGAGGTCGACACCAAATGATTCATGAGTCGACACCACTGTATGGGTGAGGTAAATGCAAAAATTGGGTCGACATCAACGAAGAACTGAGTCGACACAACCACTTGAAGAACCAAGCCCTAGGTATTTTGTGTTGACACAAAATGGCTTTGAGTCGACACCTGCAATTAATTTCAAATCTCGCACTGGTTCCAACGATTGGATTTTAGAAGTATTAATTACCTCCACCAACCCACTAACGGTTACTTCAGATGGCTATATAAAGAGTAAATTTTCAGAGCTTCAAATATTTGAACAGTGTTCTATTGCTTGAATCAAAAGCTCAAAATCTTTAAGAAAGGACTTATTGCTCATTTACTCCTTCAGCTAATTCTCACTCTTTTTTGTTCATTTATTTCTAATAATTTGTAAAAAGAGTGAGTTAGTAAATTTTTGATTTTCTCATTTATTGTAATAGAGGATGAGTCCCCTTGATCCTTTTAGAGAGTGAGTGATTCTCTTTAAAGAAGAGCTCAAGAGAAAATAGAAAAAAACATGGAATTATTTGTAGAATCTTTTTGAGGCTGTAAAAGGCTTTTGAATGCGCTTGCGAAGCATTCGATCCTAGTGGATATTCTCAAGGGGAGTCTAAAGGAGTGAACGTAGGCTTGAAAGAAACCGAACCACTATAAATTTTGGTGTATGGTTCAATTTCTCTTTTTCTAACCTCTTTAATTTGCTTGCAGTCATATATATTGTTATATTTGTTTGTGAAATTAAAAGGTTTTGAAAGAAGTTTTTAAAATTGTTATTATTATTTTAAAATTCAATTCACCCCCCTCTTGGGTTGCTGAACTAACAATTAGTATTAGAGTTTGGGCTCTTGTTTTGACTTAACCGTCTAAGAGTATTTATGGCAACCACCAGTATTGGACCTATTCAGTCTAAAGGTCAGTCTACCAACAGACCTCCTTTGTTCAATGGAACAAATTACAATTACTGGAAGGCTAGAATAAGAATTTACATTCAAGCTATAGACTATAACTTTTGGAGGGTTATTATAAATGGACCCAAAAGACCTACTAAGACTGTTGAAGGAAAACTGTCCCTAAACCTAAGAGTGAATGGACTGAGATTGATATAAGAGAGATAAAAAAATGCTAAGGCTATGAACCTTCTATATTGTTCTCTTGACCCAAATGAGTTTAATAGGATCTCCACCTGTAACACTGCCAAGGAGATTTGGAATAGACTTGAGGTTACCCATGAGGGAACCAAGTTAAGGAATCTTAAATAAATATGCTTGTTCATAATTATGAATTGTTTAAAATGAAGCATGATGAAACTATTTTTGAAATGTTCATTAGATTCACTGATATCATTAATGGACTAAAATCTCTTGGCAAGGTTTACTCTAATGCAGAGATGGTGAGAAAGATCCTAAGATGCATGCCTAAGAGTTGGGAAGCTAAAGTCATTGCCATTCAAGCAGCAAAAGATCTCACTACTCTTAGCTTAGAGGAGCTTCTTGGTTCACTCATGACTCATGAGATGAATATCAAGATGGATAATGAAGATGATAGCAAGAAGAAGATAGGAATAGCTTTTAAATCTTCCACTCTTGATGATGAATCTAATGAAGACTCCATAAGTGATGAAAATAAAGATCTAGCCCTCATCACAAGAAAGTTCAAAAGGTTTCTTAGAAATAAAAAACAAGAAAGAAGAAGATTCTTCAAAAAAGATGGGCACAAAAGTGAGCCCAACAAGTTCAAGGGAGAATCAAGCAGATTCAAGAGTCACAAGAAAGATGAGATCATTTGTTTTGAATGCAAGAAGCCAAGCCACGCGAAGGCTTAGTGTCCTCAACTCAAGAAGCATTTTAAAAATGGATTCAAGAAGGCAATGCTGACTGCATGGGGTGAGAGTGTAGATAGTAGCTTCGAGGATGAAGAGGAAAATGAAATTGCTAACCTTTGCCTCATGGCCAAAGAAGACAATGAGGTAACCAATGATCATTTTTCTTTATAAGAACTTCAAGTTGCATTTGAAGATTTGCATGATGAATTAATAAAAATGGGTGCTAAGAATGCTATTCTTAAAAAGTTGGTTCTTTCCTCATCTTGTGAAATTAAAGCTTTAAAAGAAGAAAAATGTTTGCTGTTAAACCAAGTTTTGTCCTTGAAGAATGAAAACTAAGTTTTAAATAAAAACGGTTGAAGACCTTACAAAAATTGTGCATAAAATTACTCTTGGAAAAAAGAACTTGGACAAACTTCTTAGAATGCAAAAGTGTGTTTTTGACAAAGCTAGAATTGGATACCAACCAAAGAGAAAACAAAAGTTTTTGAGCAACATTTTTGTTAAAGCATTCTCAAATCATTCCAATACTACTTGCTTTCATTGTTATGAGCATAGAAATAATGTTACACACTATCCACATAGAATATCACATGCTTTACCTGTTAAAAGGATTTGGGTTCCAAAGGGAACACGTCCACACGGAACTAAAACCAAAGGACCCAAGAAAGTTTGAATACCAAAAATCAAAACTTGATTTTCTTCGCAGGTGTGTCTCAAGTCCTCATTTAAGGAAGAAATGCGGTATCTGGATAGTACTTGCTCAAGACACATAATAGGTGACAAATCAATGTTTGCATCTTTCAAACCTAAAGATGGTAGATTTGTGACATTTGGTGACAATAGCAAGGGCAAAATCATAGGAATTGATTGTATTGATAAAATTCCTTTCCCTTCTATTGAAAATGTTTTGCTTGTTGATGGTTTGAAACATAACCTTCTTAACATAAGCCAACTTTGTGACAAAGGCCACAAGGTTGTCTTTGATCATGCTAAGTGTGTAATTAAAAACTCAATTGACAACAAAGTTATTTTTGAGGGACATAGACATGAAAATGTTTACACTTTCAATCTAAACGATCTTTCCAAAAATGACACAAAGTGTCTTACTGTCTTGAGTGATAATAGTTAGTTGTAGCATAGAAAACTTGGATATGCACACATGAATTTGATTTCAAAACTTTTGAAAAAAGAATTGGTGATTATTTTACCTCAAATCCAACTTGAAAAAGACAATTTGTGATGCATGTCAACAAGGCAAACAAGTTAGAAGTTCTTTTCAATCCAAAATAATGATTTCTATTTCTAGGCCTTTACAACTATTGCATATGGACTTATTTGGTCCAACAAGGACTCTTAGCCTTGGAGGCAAGAGATATGACTTTGTTGTTGTTGATAATTTCTCTAGATACACTTGGGTGCTATTCTTAACTCATAAAAATGAAGCCTTTGCCTCTTTTGTAAACTGTCTTGAAAAATTCGAAATGAAAAAAGTTTTCATATTACAAATATCAGAAGTGATGATGGTAGATAATTTAAAAACAAAGATTTTAAAAAAATTTATGATGAAAGTAGTATAGACCATAACTTCTTTGCTCCTAGAACCCCTAAACAAAATAGTGTTGTTGAGAGAAAAAATAGGACTTTAGAAGAAATGGCTAGAACTATATTCTGTGAAAACAATCTATCAAGATATTTTTCGGCTGAGACTGTTAACACAATTTGTTATATCGTGAACAGAGTCATGATTCGAGTTTCTCTTAAGAAAACCCCATATGAGTTATGGAATGGAAGAAAACCTAGCATCAGTTATTTTTGTACCTTTGGGTGCAAATATTTTGTTTTGAATAACAACAAAGAACTTTTGGACAAGTTCAATGCTAAATTTGACGAAGGTATTTTCTTAGGATATTCTCTATCTAGTAAAGTTTATAAAGTTTTCAACAAAAGGATTCTAGTTGTTAAAGAATCTATTCATATTGTATTTGATGAAACTAACCTCGGCTCTTCCAAAGAATTTTGTGAAGATAACTTAGTTGACATAGAAAAAGGTGTTGAGGACATCTTCATTAAAGACCAAGAAGAGCCAAACCATGAGGAAGCTACAAATGCACAGCAAAATGAAGTCCAACAGACTGCTGGTACTTCAAATGAAGTCCAACAGGCTGCTAATACCCATCTCAAGGTATTAAAACTAGATCCTCTCTATATAATATTTATGGTAATTTAGCATTCTTTTCCCAGACTAAACTAAAACATTTTGAGGAAACTGAAAACGATGATTTTTGGATCTTGGCTATGCAAGAAGAGCTAAATTAATTTGAAAGAAATAAGGTTTGGAATTTAATGTCAAGACTTAAGGAACACTCCATCATTGGTACAAAATGGATTTTTAAAAATAAAATGGATGAGAATAGAGTAGTTCTTATGAACAAAACTCGATTGGTAGCCCAAAGTTACACTCAAGAAGAATGCATCGATTTTGATAAAACTTTTACCCATGTGGTTAGACTTGAAGCCATTAGGATGTTACTTACTTTTGCATACTTTAAAATTTTCAAATTTTATCAAATGGATGTCAAAAGTACCTTACTAAATGGTTTTATTTATGGGGTAGTCATTGTGAAACAAACTCTTGGCTTTAAAAATTTTGATTTTTCAAACCATGTTTACAAACTCACTAAGGCTCCTTATAGTTTGAAACAAGCACCAAGAGCTTGATATGAAAGGCTGAACAAATTCTTGATTGAAAATGAGTTTTCAAGAGAAAAAATCGATAGAACTCTTTTTATAAAGTCTCAAGGAAAAGACATGTTTGTTGTCCAAATATATGTAAATGATATTATCTTTGGCTCAATTAATGAAACTCTTTGCAAGGATTTTGCTAAGTGCATGTAGGGAGAGTTTGAAATGAGCATGATGGGAGAGCTAAACTACTTCCTTGGACTTCAAATCAAACAATCTCATGAAAGAATCTTCATTAACCAATCCAAGTACACGAGATTTGTTAAAGAGATTTGATATGCAAAGTGCAAAACCAATAAGAACTCCAATGTGCCCTTCAACAAAGCTTGACAAGGATGAAAATGATAAAGTAGTAGAATAAAAGAGATATAGAGGTATGATTGGATCTTTACTTTATTTAACTGCAAGTAGACCTGACATCATGTTTAGTGTATGCATGTGTACTAGATATCAAGCTAATTCTAAAGAATCACATGTGACTGCTATTAAGCGCATCTTCAGATACCTCTTAGGTACACAAAACCTTGGATTATTCTATCATAGAGGAATAGCCTTTGAGTTATTTGGCTATTCTGATCTAGACTTTGTCGGTTGTAAAATTGATAGGAAAAGTACAAATGGAACATATCAATTCCTAGGACACTCTTTAATATCATAGTTTAGCAAGAAATAGAACTTAGTAGCCTTATCTACAACTGAGGCTGAGTACATTGCAGCTGGTAGCTGTTGTGTATAGGTTCTTTGGATGAAACAACAACGAGAAGACTATGGTGTACATTTAGATCATATTTCCATTAAATATGATAACATTAGTACCATTAACATATCCAAGAATACTATACAACACTTTAGAACAAAACATATTGAGATTAGACATCATTTCATTAGAGATCATATTAAAAAAGGTAATATAGAACTTGAATTTGTAGGCACAGACCACCAACTTGCTGATATATTCACCAAACCTTTAAATAAAGAAAGATTATGTTATATCAGAAGAGAACTTGGTATGCTATGTGCTCCAAATTAATGCTTAAACGTCATACTAACAATGCCTGTTCAATGTTTGTTCAATACTTTTCATGCTTTACTTTGATGTGTGAAAAGTGTCGACCCAATGATAAAAAGGGTCGACACATGTATATACTATCGACACATTTTTATAAAAGTATCGACCCCAACTATATAGTGTTGACACGATTCGAATCATTGCTCTCGGTAAAATTTGTGTCGACTTGCCAGTGAGGAGTGTTAACTCAATAAACCGAAAGTGTCGATACCAAGTTAAAACGCGTCGCCACAATTTCTGTTTTTGAACACGTCTTGTGTCCCGTGAAAAGTGTCAACTCAAATGAGAATAGTATCGACACAATTCATAGAGTTTATATATAGGCGGTTTTTCCCCCATTTTCTTCATTCGTGCTAAAAAACCGTCCAGTAGTCAAACGACTCTTTGTCTCCTCCCTCCTCTGTCTTTCTACAAAACCTAGAGTCGACTCCTCTCCCTCTCTTCGTCTCTCTCTCTCTCTCTCTCTCTCTCTCTCTCATTTCTCGACGATAATGCCTCCGAAGGCGATGGGTAAGTGCAGCAAACGCCTCGTCGACGAAAGGCTGTCAAGCCTTAGGACAACAAAGAAGCAGAAATCGAAGACAACGGCGGCGGCGAGGCCAACCCCTGACATGGGAATGGCCTCCTCTCTGAAGTTCCAGTTCTTGCAGTACAAGAACTTGTACTTCTCGTCCTTCGCGCTCGCAAGGTAATCCCTGGCCGTTCTGTAGATTTCTAGTTTTTTGATTCTATAGAAATAAAATTCTCTGATTGGTTCACCAATCTCGGTTGGATGAACTTGCTTCAAATCCGTGACCATCACTACCCCACTCTTGTCAAACTTTTTTATGCGTACATTAAAATCTCTGACATCCCTGACAATACCATCACCACTTGGGTGAATGGTGTAGACATCGAGTTAACCTCTAAAATTCTGAATGAGATCCTCGATCTCCCTGAGGGTCGTTTGTTTGTTCCCTGCAACAAGAAGAGAACTATTGAAGGTTTCTCTTTTCGTGATGCAGTGAAACAAATTTTTTAACTCGAAGTGGTTGACCCTTCCAAGCCTCTTGAGGGTAACTCTCTCAAGCCTGAGATGAGGATTTTACATCATTTCATAAATCACATCTTTTTACCTCAATCTGGAAAGTTCGGTGATGTTTCCTTCATGCACATTTTTATCATGTGGTACATTCTTGAGGGAAAGAAACATGATCTCGGTTATTTGTTTATTTCTAACATGTTGCAATCCCATTCTAAGAACAATTCCTCCCTTTCCCATGAAATGTTCCTAACCAAAGTTTTTCGTCATTTTGGTGTTGACTTGACCACTGAAAAAGGGATTCCTTTTTCAAAGCATGATCTATATGGTAAGTTTACCTTAAAACATATGCAAATTTCTTTGGTTGATGGCATATGGACTACTCGTCATGGTACCCCATCTGCAAACAGAACTCCTCTTCCCCCCTCTAGTCGTGTCAACTTTCCTATCCCTTTTGACTTTGGTTCTCCTCTTCCCCCTCATCCTCGACCAGATGTTCCTAGCCCCTCCTCATCTTCTGTTCCTCCTCCTCCTCCCCCTGTTGCTTCTTCCTCTGCTCCTTCTGCTAGTCCCACTTCCCCTGACTTTGTTGAGCTTGTCACCCTTGTTAAAGGTTTGACATCCTATTTGTCATCCCTTCGCGAGAAAAGTTGATGCGGACTTTTACGACATAGGTGGTAAAGTGTTCTCCATTTCTACATCTGTCACTGATCTAGAAAAGACCACCCCTATTCTGCACAGGGACGTCGAGAGTGTCTGTGATGCTGGCAGGTCTCTTAGCAAGAGAATAAAGAAGCATATTGCCTTAGCTGCCACATTAGTTGGCATGAAAGCAACTGAAAAGAAAGATGAGAGAGCTCAAGTCTCGAATGAAAAAGCCTATGAAAGAAAGAAGAAACAAGATGAGAAGATGGTTTTCAAGAGGCAGATGGATGATCTTTGATGAAGTCTTTTTGATGATTCCAAAAGGAGAGAGAAAAGAGAAAACAAGAAAGAAAGAAAAAGTTTGAAGTTCTTATTATGTGAAGATGAAGATGTAACTCTCAAACATACATTCTTTTCTATTTTCTGTTTGTTGGTTTTTGGTGAATGTGGATGTGAAAATGTGATGGTTGACACAAACATTACAATATTTCTGTTAATCTGTTATGTTTATGGATGAATGGCTATTGGTTTTGTGAACTGTTGTATGTATGAAATTGTTTTGACTTGTCTAAATCTTTAATTTTATATCAACTGCTATATCATTGCCATACATTTTTTTTGGAATGCCAAGTGTTAAATGCCTTGCTGAGTTTGGGATTGAATGATGTTTGGGTGTTGTGCATATATGTTGTTCAAATTACCGTGTTGAGCTTATTGGACACTTGAACATTTTGATTGATACATAATTCTTAATGAATTTAGAATGTGTTAGAATTATTGCAGAGAGAAAGAAAAGAAGACAGTTGGGTGTAAATGGGTTTTTACAGTAAAGCACGAGGCCGATGGATCAGCTGAAAGATTCAAAGTAAGGCTAGTTGCTAAAGGCTTCATCTAAACTTATGGTATTGACCATCAGGAGACTTTTGCTCTAGTAGCCAAAATGAACTCAGTTCGGGTACTCTTATCTTGTGCTGCTAATATGGGTTAGCCTCTTCAGCAGTTGGATGTGAAAAATACATTCCTTCATGGAGATCTAGAAGAAGTATATATGGATGTACCACTTGAATTCTCATCTCGTGAAACTGAAGGGAAGGTGTGCAAATTGAAGAAAGCCTTATATGGACTCAAACAATCTCCTCGGGCATGGTTTGATCGTTTCTTCAAAGCTATGCTAAGATTTGGGTACCGACAGAGTCAAGCAGACCATACTATGTTTATCAAACAAGGAAATAATAAGATCATTGTTCTTATTGTCTATGCTGATGATATAGTTGTGATAAGTAATGATTCTGAGGAGGCATCGCGTCTTAAAGCAAACCTAGCAAAGGAATTTGAGATGAAAGATCTGGAGACACTACGATATTTTCTTGGAATTGAGGTGGCTAGATCAGATAATGGGATCTTCATTTCTCAAAGAAAATATATTCTTGACCTTCTAGATGAAACTGGTATGATGGGTTATCGACCTGCAAATTCACCTATTGAGGCCAATCATCGCCTCCACAGTGGTGATGGAGAACCTGTCGACAAGGGCCAATTTCAGCGGCTTGTAGGAAAATTAATATACCTGTCTCACACCAGACCTGATGTTGCATACGCTGTAAGGGTTGTCAGTCAGTTCATGCACAATCCTCGTAGTGTACATCTTGACGCTGCCTATCGTATTCTACGATATCTCAAGTTTGCCCCTGGCAAAGGGCTCTTATTCTCTTATCACGGCCATTTGATATTAGAAGCTTTCACAGATGCAGATTGGGCTGGTTCAGTTGATGACAGAAGATCTACATCTGGGTATTGCACATTTGTAGGG
>JAOTRH010000025.1:14880640-14895863 GCA_034768845.1 Heliamphora exappendiculata | reverse complement strand
GTTAACTTGAAGTTAAATTACCAAATAATCTACTTTAATTCAATTTAGTTTCTTGATTAAAAACGCAAAAAAAAACCTTTTAAATCAGTTACCAATCGGAGCTTAAGATTAAAAGAGATTAAACTTTCATGATAAATAATTACGAGATTATATACATATTTTTTTATTTTTTTTAATCTACTCATATGTTTATTTGTTTGAAAGAGATTAAATATATAACACCATAACCTTTCACACGACAACAATATTGTTCGCTTTAGGCAAAATCCTCACGGTTTTATTCTTTTCAGGGAATCACCCATTCTTGCATTACTCCCGCCTAAACACGCTTAACTGCAGAGTTCTGTTATGGTTTCTACCATCTGAGAAAATGTCTCGTTAAATATAAGGGTCCAAGATTTTTTTAATTTATAGTCAAGGAACTCCCTCTCCCTTTCTGATGTGGGATACCAAGATATCACAATCTACCCCCTTAGGGCTGCACGTCCTCGTGCAATAGTCTGCCAGTCCTTATTGACCCGCCTACTCAGTAGCCCGCCCACGTGTCACGCGAGACGGTAGGGCCCCACACTCGAAGGTGAAGAGAGTCGGCTCTGATACCATCTGTAACACCCAAACCCTTCACACGGTAACGATATTGTCCGTTTTGAGTACAATTTTTGAAATTTTGTTCTTCCTAAGGGGTCACCCATCCTTATATTATTCCCGCATAAACATGCTTAACTGCAGAGTTCTGTTAAAATTTTTACCACATGAAAAAATGTCTCGTTGGATGTAAAAGTTCAAGAATTTTTTTCTTTATAACTCAGAAACTCAATCTCTCTTTCTGATATGAGATACTAGAATATTCCAAAATATTTATTTTATTATTTATTTATTTTTTAATCTTTATTTTACTATTACATTATCACTAGTTATTTTTCATATAAAAGATTATATGTATTTTAGTTAGGACTATTTGTCTAAACTCTATTTTATATTAAAGCATAAATATAAAGATTATTATAAACTAGAAGTCCAATCCGTTTCTTTATTCTTCATCAAATGATTAAAAGTTACATTAATTAATAAAATTTAATTTTTGGCCATTGAATAAAAAATTTCACAAAGAAAAACTTGGAGAAGATCTTAATTCATGAAAAATGGTATTATATCGTAGCATGAAAAAGGATGCCACCATGGGTAACTATATCACATAGAACATTCCATCTTCTAACAAATCTCAACCCATATGCTTCCGCGCGCATTTCGCTCTGCTCTGGCAGGTATTCAGTTTTACAGACAGAATCCCAATCGAGCGCTCTCTCTCTCTCTCTCTCTCTCTCTCTCTCTCTCTCTCTCTCGTACCCATACTTTCTGGTTCATCCGCCATTGACGACTCTCTTTCTCTCTCTCTCTTAAATATCTATTTCGCTCTCTGATTTCAGTCTTGTACTTTCATCAACGATCAAATGTTCTACTCGCACCAGCTTCTAGCTCGGAAAGCCCCCCTTGGGCAGATATGGTGATTCATAACTTGTTTTGCTTTTGTCTAGTTTCTCATAATATAACACGATGAATATATTGATCGTAATACCTGTAATAACTAACATGAATTGCAATCTCTTTGTTAGTGAAGTTTAATTTGTATTGTTCTGAATGCTTTGTTTGTTCTGTGTATTTGCTCATATCGACGCAAGTTTTTTGTGACTGAATTGCGATTGGTTCTTACTCTGTTTCTGTTTCTGTTGTCGCATGACTCGTGTTTGTTTCTAAAAACTTATGCCAAGTTCACTTGCAATTCTTTGTTTCTAAAAATTTATGCGGAATTCATTTGCAATTCTCGTAACAGTACTATTACATAGAATTCAACTACGGATCAGTTATAGGAATTAGATCTTATCTAATCTATTTACACTGAAATTCACTGTACTTGTGAATTTTGAATGAATTCCGATGCAAATGAAATGCGATGATTCATTTTATGTATCTTTTGCGATTGAATTTCCGTATTTTTTGTGGTTGAGTTTGTGTATTTTAACTATTTTTCTTCTCTTATGGTTTTGTAATCTAACGAACATGGATTTAATTTCTGTGCTCTCTCTCTCTCTGTCTCTCTGTCTCTGTCTCTATCTCTCTCTCTCTCTCTCTCTCTCTCTCTCTCTCTCTCTCTCTCTCTCTCTCTCTCTCTCTCTGCGCGACGAAGGATGGCAGCCACAATGCACGCGAAGATCCATCGAAGGAAGCTGGACAAACTCAACATCATCAAAATTTGGTTAGTTTCTTCTCTAGTTCCTATACGTCTATACGCCATCATCCGCATCAATCAAATTGATTTCACTATTATTTTTCTACTTCTGACAGTGAAGAAATCCTGAATCCATCGGTTCCAATGGCTCTCAGACTCTCCGGAATTCTGATGGGTAAGTTGTGCGAATTCACCTCAATTTCAGTTTTCAAGCTCCGTTATCGAATGAGTTGAGACAAACCGTTGGCTCTGTTGGCTCTGTTTGGCTTTCCTCAGGTGGAGTTGTGATTGTCTACGAACGAAAAGTAAAACTCCTTTATGGTAGGCTTTGGAATCTTAAAACATTTTGTTTCATTCTCGAATAAGGTCGCCTATATTTATAGATTTAAAGCACAAAATTAATCACACAGTCACCGATTCTTACAAATAAGAATATATATTGTTCAAAATAAATAAAATAACGTTTATTTTTATCGGTAAAATATACTAATCCTGTGACCAATTCTATAATTGAAATATGTGTGCTTAGACTTTTTCCTTCCCTAATTGATATATCTGAATTTTTTTTTTTGTATTTTGTAGATGATGTGACTCGTCTTCTGGTACGTAGTGAACTCCTGTCCTTAATCGATTACCAAATACGCACTGTTTTGCTTAGTTTACTGTTTGAATTACGAGAAGATGAGATGATGATGAACGGCGTCGTAATTTATATTTTATGCTTCTCAGGTGGAGATAAACGAAGCATGGAAGGTAAAAGTTGTACCAGATCCAACCCTCCTCCCCAAGGGCAAATCTCAGGCCAAGTCAGCACCAGGCTACCAGCTCCTAATTTCTGTCTTTTATATCTTCACAAACAGCGCGTTTTAGCATAGTGTGAAAATGGATGCATTTTAACAACATAGCATGAGATATATATGCCATGTTTAATGTGTAGAATATAATTCCATATGATAAGGGCGATAAATAATAAGTAGGTTACGATTTTACGTTTATTTTTAATTTGTTATTGTGTATATGCAT
Organism: Heliamphora exappendiculata; assembly: GCA_034768845.1. NCBI lineage: Eukaryota > Viridiplantae > Streptophyta > Magnoliopsida > Ericales > Sarraceniaceae > Heliamphora > Heliamphora exappendiculata. The sequence goes on along the minus strand of JAOTRH010000025.1, from coordinate 14,892,613 downwards.
GTGCAAAACATATTTTTTAATAACTGAATTAATTAATAGAATTATAAAAATTGTTTTTGTTAAATTTATTAATAACCAAATTAGTTAATAGGCATAATTGGTCATTTTGACATATTTCAAATCATAAGACATTTTGAAAATATAAATATTCATACAGTTTCAATATGAGATAGACATCAAGTTAGTGCTCTTCCTTAATAGAATAATATATATACCATAAGATAGTGAGTGAAATTTTATATATCATAGTATTATTTGTATTACATTTGTTTAAAATGAAATAAAATATAAGATAAAAATTAAAAAATTATTTTTAACTATTAGATAAAAATAAGAGATAAATCAAAAGGGGGACAAAATAATTACTAGAAAAAAATAGAACAAATAATTTTATGAATACGAGACTATTAGTACCTCGTATAAAAGAATTAATAGTTGAATCCATTGAACAAAATATATTCACATAAACAAATTTTCTAAAAATGTAAATTCTATCTTATTTTTTAGTCTCCTATCCTTCTTAGTCCTAGTATGACATAATGACTTATTTGCTTATTTTATTTATTGTATCTTTTACCATTTTGTTAAATTATTTTAATTTTTAGACTTCTCTTATCAAAATTAACTAAAAATAAAATAAATAAACAAAATACTTTAAGCCAAATAAGCCAATTTTATGTTACATATTTTCAGTAAGCTTTTTTTTAATCTTTTTATCCAATTTTTCTACCTTTTCAGTTTCAATTATTGAGATGATTCCAAAAAAATAAAAAATTTAACTCAAAAATGAAAAAAAGTTTAAGAAAAACAAAAATAAGTAAAATCACACAAATTAACGGTCTGTTGCCAATAGATACAGCAGATCAAGATACAGTAGGGAGCAGATCAGGATACAGTAGGGCGCACTTTATCGGATAGCATAAAGTTGAAGTAAAGATGATTGAGCCAGTGAAGGGTAGGGTTGTCAGTTTGCAAAGATTTTAATAAAATTCTTTCTTTGTATTTTGTAGGTATGAAGCTGTTACATTACTTGATAATCAAGAGTTAGAGCTTGGAGAGATCGAGCAGTCCCTCAGTAATACATATAAAATGGCAGGGTTCCAGGAAAGCGGCTATTTTTCTATGGTAACTTTCCATTTTTTCTTCAGCTCCTCTATCTTTCAGCCATGGTGGCTTACTAAATAAATTTTGCTCTTTTAGTATTGTTAATCTGTTTATATCGTGAGATTCGAACCAATTGTAACCACGCTCTAGTATCTGTTTGTGTTCAGTTGTCTGTTTAAATAGCAATTTTCTTCTAGAAAATACTGGTGTAGCTACTCCAATACTAACCACCCAAACCTCCAATTGCTAAATCGCTGCTTGACCTTCCGGTGTGTGCAGCGACTAGAAAACGTGGAAGAGCCCTATGTTACCAACACTGCCAGGGAAGAAGATCAACCCGAACAATACCATCAAGGTTTTCCTACTTTTTTGTGCTCTGTGCTTCGTAGTGATCTATCTATGTTGAGGTTCTGTGTATATCGTGCTCGATTTATTCTAGTTTTGTGATCAGCTAACCCCTCTTCACCTCTATCAGCTGATGCCGACAATATCACCTTATTTGAACGCTTTGATTCGTACCAGACAGACGCAAATATCCGCAATCGTTTTGAAAGGTAATTTATTGGTAATGAAGGCGTGTTGAATCTGATTTAAGGGTTTTCTTTTATTACTTTTCTACACGTTTATGCAACTTCCATAGTTCTGTTCGTACCTCTCAAGATATGAATCACGAATATTTTAAAATAGGTATGTACATGCAGTATTGGGTACAAATACGTGCTTGATACAAATTTGATAAGCTAAATAAATATTTAATAAATTTTTTATTAACTTGAATTTTGAATATAATTCAAATACGTGGAATTATGGCAAAGAAATTGCAGGGATACGTGTGATGTCCCAATTTATTATATTTTTTTAACTTTCTTGGGTTTTTTTTCTTTATTTTTAAATTTGTTATATATTTATTATGTTAATTTTAATATGTGATAAATTATAATTTATTCTTCTGTTATTTTTTTGAGTGATTATTTCAACATTTCAATTTAATGTTGTGATTACCTGTTATGTATTAAATTTGAATGCCTGATTATGACAACAAAATAAATTTACTCTACTTTTAGTTTTATTTTTATAAATAATATAATACTAAAAAACTTAAAAATAATAATTTTTTTTACAAAAATATTCTAGTTGCATCTGTATAGTACTTTTTGAATTTTATTGTATCACCGTGATGTCAAATTAAGAGAAAGAGTACACAAGCATCACAACTCCAGTTCTCAAAACATACTTAAAATTATAAAAGGTAAATTATACTGACCTCTTCTTTAATTTCTGATAAAAATAAAAATTTTCTTGTGATTTTGAAAATATTACTAACATTCTTTCAAGTTTAATTTTTACATCAAATTAGTCTAACTGTTAAAATTTCTAACGAAAATCATCAAAATCACTCTAAAATCACCCAAAAAATCACTTCACCCCAAAATCACCCCAAAAACCATTTCACCCAAAATCACTCCATCCAAAACCACTGCCCCACCCCCACTGCTCCCAAAATCAACGCCACCCAAATCCACTGCTGCCCTAAACCCACTGCCACCCAAAACCACCGCACATCGCCCCCACGGCCACCCACCACCATTGCGAAGAGAGGAGAGAGAGAGGACAGAGAGCAGAGAGAGATATATAGCAGAGAAAGAGGGTTTGGTGGTGTACGGCGGTCGGCTATGAGGGGTTGGTGGCGTGCAGCGATCAGCGGTGAGGGATTGGTAACGTGCGGTGATCGACCATGAGGGGTTGAAGGCAGCGGTCGACGATCTGCTCTCTCTATCTCTTGTGTATTTACACACACACGCACGCACACACACACGCATATATATATATATATATATATATAGAGAGAGAGAGAGAGAGAGAGAGAGAGACAAGCGTCGCACGCCACCGCCGACCCCCACGCCACCGCACGCCCCGCCGTCTCTCTCTGCTCTTTTTCTCTATCTCTTCCCACGCTGTCGCACGCCACTGTCAACCCCCATTGGCGGTTTTGGGTGGGTGGCGATGGTTTTCAATGGATGGCAATGGTTTTGAGAGAGAGAGAGAAAGAGTTTTGGATGGGTGGCCGTGGTTTTGGGAGAGGGAGAGAGGATTTTGGGGCGGTGGTTTTAGAATAGTGATTTTGGAATAGTGGTTCTCACGGTGGTTTTGGGTATTGATTCTGGTGTAATGGTTTTCAAGATGATTTTGGAGTAATTTAGGTAATTTTTATTGTTATTTAATAAAAATTTTAACGATTAGACTAACTTGATATAAAAATTATATTTATTAAAAATTTAGTAATATTTTCAGAATCTCAAAAAACTTATATTTTTGTTAAAAACCAGAGAGGTCAGCATAATTTACTTTACTATTAATCTCAAAACTGAAGATTTGATGAGTAATTACCTTATTTATAAGCTAACTTTAATATAAAAAATTAATAAAATAACTTAAATAATGTCTTAAATGACTCATAAATAACCCATAATAAATTTTAAAAAAGTGAGAATTAATCGGGTCGGTCAAGAACTTTAGGTAAAAGGATTTGTTTCCCGTTCTCGCAGATTCATAGACGTGAAGGGGTTTCTAGGGTTTTTTTGGTAGGCGGCAGCTCAGGCAAGGAGGGGGAAGAGTTTGGCTAGAGTTTTGGTGATAGGGAGTTGTGATTAGGTTTTGGCAAGGAGGAAGGAAATGTGCTTGGTTTTTGACGAAGAGAGAGAGAAAGAGAATCGTTGATGAAAGCGACGATGACTGGTTAACTGTCTGAAGGTTGTCGATGGCGATGGTAGGCGATGGCGACTGGTGGTGGTGGTGGTTGTGGCAACCTTGGAGGTCGTTGGCAGCGGCGCGAGGAGGCAGCGGCGACGCAAAGAGTATTAACCTGGTCGATGGTCGTTGGTGTGACTGGTGGTGCGCAAAGGGGAAGCGGCGGCAGCGCCAAGGGAAAAGGTCGGTCGATGATGGCGCGATGGTTGCTAGGGTTTGCTGGAGGGCTTTCTTCCTTCTCCTCTAGCAGTGGGAGAGAGAGAGTAGGGCACCGGTGGCAATCAGTTACTATCGATCACCGTCGATGTGAACATGATGCTACACTGATTTGCTATGTCCAAAACCAAAACGAGGCAAGATTGTCTGGCTTGGATCAAAGAAAGTGAGAATCTTTTGGCTCCGATACCAATGACACCGAATCAAGAAAATGAGAAGAGGAGAAATGGAACACACGAGGCCACAGCCCTAATTCTCAACACAATATTATTAATCTAAAAATTAATGATTATGTGAGTAATCATCTTATTTATAAATTAATTTTAATATAAAATAAAAATAATAAAATAACATAAATAATTCATAATAAATTAAATAATTACCAACAACACTTATTAAACTAAAAAAATTTTGTGACTTTCAGAAAATGTCTAAAAAAATAAATTTTAACACGTAAGGTCCATTAAATTTTTAACATGCGAGGTCCAATTACACGATTTCTCAAAAAAATATCCTCAAAATAGATAAATTTATATGTGCCTACAGATAAATTTATCTGTACCTTTTAAAACATGTGTAAGGCATACAGATAAATTTGTCTGTGTATGCCTTACACATGTGTAAGACACACAAATAAATTTATCTGTATCTTTCAAAATATGTGTAAAATATACATATAAATTTATCCATTCTATACACAGATAAATTTATCAATTTTACACACAGATAAATTTATCTGTTTTATGGTATTTTTATCTCAAAAAGATTTTACGCGTTAAAATTTTTATATGAATGGATCTTGTGCGTTAAAATTTTTTATGCTGAATGAAAAACAGTAACCGCCCTATAAATTATACTATTTACTAATTTTTCAAAAAATTCATGGTCTCGCATCGATCCTTTGACTTAGCTCTCTAACTACAGCTATGGCATCACACTCTCTCTGGATCATATCATACTCATTTTTATCCGTGCTTCTTAGCTCTCAACTAGAGTAGTCCATAAACGACACGGTTTATTTTTAAAAATAAATTTGATTTTGCCAAATACTTAATAATATCTGATTAAAAATAATATTTTATCGAACTTAAATGTTTGTACAATAACTAAAACAGCTAAACCATAGTTGCATAGATGATTTACACACTTCATGCTACAAGAAGAACGTTTTTAATAATCAAATTGTGACCTAGGTGAACCGCAGTCGCTGAAAATGAACAAAAATGGAGTGAAGGAAAGAGGAGCTTAACCCGAAAAACTCTGCATTCTGGTAATTCATGGGCTTAGCTTTGCTTTTGTTGCAGGTTTGATAATGAAGGGGACGACGAGACCCAGTTGAATTTTACTTCTCAAGAACGCACACAAATTCCAAGTACTCTAATACCCTCTCCACCTTGTCCGGAAGATCCTCAGAAACGTAAGCAACAGAACACTTGTGCTTCTAATTTTCAAAAAACCTGCAATTTGAAAAATGCATATTTTTAGTTAGGTGTTGTTACCGTGTCTGAACAGTAGATTTTTACTCCCAAATACAAATCTAAGAAACTACAGAAGCTATTGTCTCAATCTGATTTTTTTTTAATCCCAACTACGAAGTTAATTTTCTGACTAGCAATTTGTGGGGAAAATAAAAAAAACATGTATATATTGTTAGGCTATGAAATTAAGAAGAGCTCATAAACAATTTCACTTTTGAGATGGTGAATATAACTTCCAACTTTACAATGGTTTCTTCAGGAGTTTGTCATAAAATGTCTTGTAATAAGCCTAATTCTATACGTGCAAAAATGATGATATTCCCAATCCATTGAGTGCATAACCTAAACCTAGAGATACATTTATGATGCGTCAAACATGTAAGATAAAGAAATATTAAAATAAAAAAACATGTATATATTGTTAGGCTATGAAATTAAGAAGAGCTCACAATTTCACTTTTGAGATGGTGAATATAACTTCCAACTTTACAATGGTTTCTTCTGGAGTTTGTCATAAAATGTCTTGTAATAAGCCTAATTCTATACATGCAAAAATGATGATATGCCCAATCCATTGAGTGCATAACCTAAACCTAGAGATACATTTATGATGCGTCAAACATGTGAGATAGAGAAATATTAAAATTCAAAATGAAATAAGAAAATGTTGTGGGACCATTTAGCATATTTGTGCTCTGGCTCATCCAATTGCTAAACGCGCATCTTTTATCATTTGCCAATCAATACCTTTATAAACCATATAGATGAAAATACAGCTCCATTTTATGTATTATTATTACTTTATGCGCATCTATTATCATTTGCGACTCAATATCTTTAGAAACCATATGGATGAAGATACAGCTCCATTTTATATATTATTATTACTATATATTGATCTGGGAAAGCATGCCCAAAGGCTGAACAAATAGCATTTGAGGGGATCAGAATTTGGCTAATCCCAGCAGTGCAACTTCTGCAAAAGATCAATACTACTACAGTGACTAAATTATTTTATTAAATTAATATATCAACTGATGTGGCACAATCACAAGCATTAATGCTTACCACATCATTTGGTAAATTAATTAGGTAAAATAATTTAGTTACCGTAGCACTATTGGTAAATGACAGATAATTATGACAATGTGATTCTTTGGTGCTTCCACCTGTGCTTTGTTGGGTATCCTTATTCTTCTGGGCATTGTGTTGGTGTACTGAGACATGCTTCTACCTGTTGGATTTGCCGAATATTGTAGCAATCATCTATTTGAATTCCTAATAGATGCTAAGTATCATTCACATCCTGATTACCGTCATTCCCCTTTTTAGATAGGTTAATAAAGCTAATACCTTTTAACTTAACAGGCTAATAAAGCTTATAGATTAAGTCCTTCATTCTACGTCCATTAATAAAGCTTCCCTCCTCACTCCTCAGGTTCATTTACAGAGTCAGTACCAATGTCCAATTTAATCTACTCTTCCCCAAATCAAGAAAAGAACGTGACAAGAAAAACCATGAAAACTGTTAATATGAATGTCATGATCAAAGACATAAACTTGAGAGATATAACTATTATCTGGTTAGATATCCTAACTTCTGGCTCTCTCTCAGCTGATGAAATCCTGGACCAGCATCCTGAAGACCAAGTCAACCAGCAATCTGATGAAGGCAAAGCTGCTAGGCAGGTAACTTAATTAAACATCTGCAAATACTGTCACTATGTGTGAAGAATAAAACAAATTAGCGACTCAAATTGAGATAAATGAATTTGAAATGTGCGTGTGTTATTGTAGCCCCAACAGGATCACCAGAAGCAAGCACGAAGGAAAGCAAGAAAGCCAGCAGCTTTTGCCATGGATTATGAGCAAACTATCATTCCCGGTCACATATACCAGTCCTGGCTTCAGAGTTCTTCTGATATTGTGTCAAGAAGAGGAAGAAAGAGAAAGGTATTCCCCTGACAGGCACCTAATCAGTCTATTACGTTTTATGCATAGACTTGGAGGTGTATTTGAACTTAATTAAGACAAAATTACTCCAATAAAAGGTTTTCATGCTTCATGCATTTCAGCACTTGGTTCCTATGTCTACCATGAAGATAGGCAACCTCATGGAGTTGCCTCCTATAGTACTAATCTGTGGGCTATTTGCAACTGGAAATAGAGAAATACATTATCCGGAACCTCTTTTGGAACTATGGATGAGAAGTACCCAACCTCCCCGTGATTCGGTTTCTGGTTAGAGTTCTATCATTTTAGCTTTTTAAATTCTCGATTATAAAAGAAATAACAGATATGATACCCATTACATCCAGGGAGGATCTCCCCACCCCAGCCACCAGAACCTTCTTCATCATCACCAGCTGATAGAGCACAGTATATTGATCCAGTGGGATTAGTAAGTCACTCGTCAATCTCTTACGTCAGTATCTCCAAAATGCAACATTCTGTTCTGTCTCATAAAATATTTGAATGTGAAAGCCTTTTGAAGATTTTCATAGTGGATTTGGATCCCAATCATTGGGGGCCTCCATAGAGAAGCAACGGGCAAACCTCAACATGAACGAGATACCAAATGAAGTCCTCATGGAGGAGCTACAAAACAGCTTTGTGAACAATGGTGTGAGGGTAACCGAGGCCAATGTGATGGTCACGCCTGGAAATTCTGGTCGTGTTACTTTTCCAATCCTTATCATCTCTCATTTTTCTAAGGATCAATGAGCATTTCAGATATTCATGGCTAACCTCTACTGCAGGAGATGAACTAAAATCTATTCTCAGTTCAGGATCTGGGCATGATTTCGGGTCACATAATTCAGAAGCCAATTCAGGCAGGTCAGTAAAGTGTCAAAAATATGAATACCCACACGCACGCGCCCGCGCATATGTAGGCATTTACTTGTAAGGTGATTGACAAAAATGGCTTTGTTGCAAGTTTCTTTGATATTTGAGGCAATAACATTTGGACGCCATAAGCACTATACTCTGGTGCCTAATCTAAACTATTTAGTGATTGGTTTTGATTGGGAAGTTCTCTGACTATTCAGATCCAACAAGAAAAGGCCTTATTCTTCATCTAGACACAGTGGGAGCGGCCTTGAACCAGTAGCTGAGGAGCATTCATGGCAGCACCTAGATCCGAATTTCAAGTTAGCTCGACTATCCGAAAATGGCCTGACACCTGAGATTGGTAAATAGCCATCTGTCCTTTACCTTCTACTCCATTGTAAGCCATAGTTATTCGGCTCATTTTACTCCTCCAATGACTATTCAATTCCCATCTTTTACTTCTGCAGATCTCTTGGTGGAAACTGGACCTACACAAACCCAACATCCAATCTCTACTCTGCCCATCGACCAGATAACTGATTCTATTCGAATGTAACATTCTTTTTGAGATTCTATTGAACTAGTACTATCGACTATGTCCTATAATTATTTTGATTCTAATTCATGCTTCGACTTGATACCTATAGGCAGCTGAAGACACATTTTGATACGCCAGGAGTGCCTGGAGTGGAATCCCTGAATCAGCTAGCCTTTGGGATGAACAAAAGAAGAGCAGCCCACCTCTTCTATCAAACCTGTGGTATCAACCCATCCATGCTCTATCGCTTGCCTGCCATAACATTACCTATGTTACATTAGACTTTTCTAAATATATAAACTATCTGCGTCCGACACTCAATACTCGGATAAGGATATTATAGAATATATATCTAACATTTTTACTTGGAGTTTCACCAGAAAGTAGATTTAGTAATTCGAATTTACTATAGAATTATGTATAAACTATGATATTATGTATGAAATTTTTAATAGAACTTTATAAATACCATTTATCTTAAAAAATAAAAATAAAAATATATTAAAGAATATAAATATTTTGTTATGTCCCAGTGTTGTTGATATGATAATTAAATGAATTTAACATTTAGACACATGCTTGCAAATGGCACCCATAAGCGAGGGCCGAGTCTATATAAAATAGGATATTTACCATGTTCCCATATTTGTTGAAAGTCCCAGTCCCCAATTGCAACAATTTTGACTAAGTAGAATTTGAGATGGCCTAATGCTTTCTATGCAGTTCTCGCTTCTCGAGATTTCATTAGAGTCGAGCAACACGTGCCGTATGGAGATATTCTTATTTCTAGAGGGGCAAAGATGTGACACAAGCCAAAAACCGAGCTGCCTCGGTGTCATATTTCTTTTATAATTCTTCTCTTCGATGGATTTCATTTTGACAAATTTTGTTTCATGTCTTGTGACTTGCGAAATAGAGAATAGGATAATTTGGGCATGGTTATGTTTAGGTTGGGAAAGTGAAAGCAAGATCTTAGAGATACATGTATAACTTGCTTGGTGAGGCCAATTGTCTGGTACATATAAGACTTTTAGCCTTGTCTTGCATGCTTAAGTCATTTACTCATATATATATTCTAGTAATTTTCAGCAGTTAGTTTGGAGTTTTCTGTTGCTTTGCTGTTAGTATTTCATTATGAAAACATTTTAGGTTGGGATCATTGCTGTGATATGTTCTTTCTTCGTATGTTAGATGGATTCTTCTAAAATTTGTGAAATAATGGTGTGATATTTCAACAAGTTTATAGACGTATGTACTTGGATCTTTTGAAATTTGTGAAATAGTGGTGATATTTCAATAGGTTTATGGACATATCTATCTGGACAAACACACATTAAGTATGCCTAAATAGTTAGGGTTTAATTATAACTAGTAATTAGATTTTTGTTTTATCCATGTAAAATGATCTTTGTAAATACAGCCGTGCTACGTGCATAGATACAGATGACCAACCAAAACACAGATGTGAAACAATGATAAAGACTCTTAGTACTAACGGTTTTTGTCATAAACTCTTAGTACTAAACTTGTTGAAATACATGTCCATAAATTTGTTGAAATATCACCATTATTGTCATAAACTCTTAGTACTAAGAGTTTTCATCTTTGTCTCATATTTGTGTTTGATCGGTTATCAGAGATCTGTGCGCGCGCATATTTTTTTTCTTGTAAATATTCTTCTAACCCCCCCCCCCCCCCAAACCTGAAGTATAAAATAAGTATCTAAGAGAAATTCAAAGTCTATCTGTGTTGTCTTGGTGTCATTTGTCATGAGAATTTCATCAACTTTTAACAAATTAGGCATGACTTTAATACATATGATGCTTGTACTATAGTCCCTATAATATAGCTTCTTCCTAATTGAATTAGGAACTCTTGTTGAAACTAAGGTTGTATTTCAAAGAATAACATTGATTGTTTGTCTCACATTATTTGGAAACCTTTTCTTACTTGTCCTTATATATAGAACTCGCTTCTTGAGGTCATGTATGTGGTTAGCCTCAAGGGGAAGGCTTGTGTGCACGAGACCGATGCGTGGCCCAAAGAATTTGAGAAACTCGGTTCGAAAACCAGTTAACCGGGTGCTAGTTGCTCGTTTTGCTTCCTTTCCTTTATTATTTTTTGACCCATTATGAAATGTCATCATTATTCCTTTTGAGCGTAGATTCTCATTCCTATAAATTGAAGGGTCTTCCTTTGTTTCAATGTTTAAAATAACTCAAAAAAACCACTGCACTTTATCTTCCATACCTTTGTTTCATCAGATACAAGCAACTAATAGTTATTTTTGCATTGTCTTTTGCATTGTGGGTGAACACTTGAAGGCAATTGGCTGTGAATCCTAGAGGATAAACCTGTCTAGTCTTACTGCACCGAAATATAATCTTCAAGGGGCACGAAACTACTTTTAAGAAAAGTGTATTTTTGTACACACTTGCAACCAATGATCTATGTTTCTTTTCATTTACAGTTTTAACGTTCCCACTCTCTCTCTCTCTCTCTCTCTCTCTCTCTCTCTCTCTCTCTATATATATATATATATATATATATACATTATTAAAAAGAAACACCCTTTTGTTACGAGTTTAAATTTAAAGTTTATTTACACTTTTAACTTTTAAAATTACGGAACAAAAAATTATATTTTTACAATTTTCTAATGTTAATCTCCTTAATTTGAAGGGCAAATAAAAAAAAGAAAACACCACATCACTCTCTTCTAAATTTTCTCTTTTAAAATCAATAATTTTGTATACATTAAGGGCATGTTTGTTTTGTGGGATACAAATATGAGATTGAATTAACAATTTTATATCCCATATTTAATTGCAACAAATCAGATTAGATATATTATTCATGGTGAATTGTGAATTCCATAAGCATAGAATAATCTTATCCTAAGGGAATGGGTGTGATTGACAATCAAATTCATACTCAAATGTTAAAAAAAGTTTTATTATTATTTTCTTAGAATAATATTATATATTTTTTAATTAGAAAAAAATGTTTATTATTATTAATTTTAGAAAAAATAATTTATTTTTTATTTATAAAAAA
>JAOTRH010000025.1:14847345-14875776 GCA_034768845.1 Heliamphora exappendiculata | reverse complement strand
CATTCTGGGTAGTAGTTTCATTCAAAATCTCAGACTGGACTCCAGCAGGGAAAATCTCATTTGCATCCTGGTCTTTTTCCTGGCCTTCCATCTTGTTTTCAGCAGACCTTTCTTCCGAATCCTTGTCGTGATTTTCTTCAATTTTTTCCTCAGTCTGAATGTCAACTTTATCTTCATCCTTTGCTTCCTCTGCATTTCCCTCTCTATCTGATTTCTTCTCACCCTCGTCTGAATTCAATTTATCCTCATTTGGGCTTTCATCCAATTCTGACTGCACAGTGGCATTTGTTTCACCAACTTCTGTTGTCGTTTGACCATCTATTGAATTGGAATCTTCTTCAGTCTCAGTCTTTCCTTCAGTATTCTCTTTTACAAACTTTTCTTCCTGGGTTTCCTCAACAGTATTCTCTAACTCTTTTTCAGGTAAACTTTGACTACTATCAACACCTGCATTACTCGTGTCCTGATCAGTTTTCAGGCTACCCTCTTCGTTCACTGCATCCTCGGGTAAATCACCAGGACTGTCTTCAAATTGGTTAGGATCTTTCTTAGAAACTTTTTGTTTCAACTCGGTTTTAGTCTCCTGAGAAGACAAGTTTGAATTCTGAGTGGGAACAACAGTTGACGTCATAAGCATCCAAATTCCAACCAAACCCAAACAAACACCAACACACACAACAACAGTTATAGTCGAACAGCAACTCGATGATTTCCTTCCATCTACCCGGGAATATTTTCCTGTGGCCATATTTCGAGCCACGCAAACTCTATATTGTATACCTGGCCAAAGTAAACAGAGAGAATGAGAAAATTACAAAGCAGGAATAAAACACAAATAAATGTATTAACTCGAACATAGTGTTCCATACAGAAACGCAATTGCAAATATGTTCATGTATATTTATGTTGACTACTAGTTATGGATATCAATAACCATTTTATATTAGAAAGTAATAATATAATGGGATTGTACCCAAAAAATAGCAAAAAGCAAAGGATATTGCTATAGTCAAATCACACTGCCTATCAACCAAGGTAGAACGTTGGCTACCCAAAAAGGTTAATAATAGCTGTTCAAAAGAAAAGGTTAATAATAAGTTTGTGCGTGTTTTAGTAATAAAAGATACACATATGAAAAAGGTTGGTTTCTGAGAACTCACTCATCTATGATTGCCAGCTTACCTGACTAGAAACACATGCATACTACATATACGCACACATAATATTTCATGTATTCAAGAGACCAAATGTAGCCAGACTGATGGAGAATGCTCATAAAAGAAACAAATTCAAATGGAAAACACTTGCGGAACATAAACAGCCTGTAATACTCTTTTCAAAATTTCATATGAATTTCAAAATTTAGTGCCACTCTTTTCCACTACAGTTCCCAGTTTGGGCTTGTTTGGCAACCATCTTTTAAGTAAAGACTTTTTGCTCTTTTTTTGGCTTTAAGCCAAATAAACAAAAAAAAATATCGTTTAGTTGAAAAGTAGTGTTGAGCAGATTTAAAAGGGGATTTCTTGACCATTGATTTTTTAGGGATTTTGAGCAAAAAGAAAGAAGGCTAGCTTTAAGCCACAAATCAAACGAGGCCTTAAGTCTACATGTCATATCTACTCAGGCCCTAGTTGGTTACTAGCTGATAAGCTAGTTATTTTTGTTTTTGCATTTTGAGCCAAAAAATCTGGCATCAATTAAACTCATTTGGTAAACTAGCTATTAAGCTAGGTATTTTAGAGTTGGTTGATTGGATAAAAAAATTGCTTTTGCTTTTTGATTGATTTGGACAATATTGCCCTTTTATGTTTTTGAATATTACAATTATATATAGTTGATATTGTAATAAATAACTTATCGAGCAAGGGTATTGGTGTCGTTTCAAATAGGGTTGGAGTTTCAAAAGAGTGTCTTAGGGATTGGTACTTTGATTTGACTTTTTTTCTTTTTAGCTTTGTAACTTTTTTCCCAAACATGCAAACTTAGTTTTTTGGTTTTTTGGCTTTTTAGCTAAAATAGCTAAAAAGCCTTTCAACCAATCAAGCCCTCAATTTCTATGACAATCCACAAATAAAACTAAATATCAAATTAAGTAATTTCTAACTAGAAGGTTTCCAAAACTAGAGAATGGTTGGTTTGCGCAAGAACACGGCAAATGGGTGATTCTAAATACACACTACATTCCTAAATACGGACACAATTTAATTTTATTTTTTTATTACCATTTTGTCTCTCGTTGAAAGAAAAATAAGATACCTTACACAAGTTAAATGCATAAAAAACGAGAATTCAAGGATGTTAGTGAATAATGGGGAGATTCAGAAAAGATGCAAAACCTATTTTACGAATTATTAAACAAAAAACATGTAAAAAGATCTGAAGCAGAGGAATCTAATAACTCATATGAAACTATAGAATATATTGGGTATCAAGATGATAGGTGTATGAAGTAAAAGAAGAAATTTTAAAAGTGGCAGGTAAGTGTACTTAGAAAATGTGCATATTTAATCATTTTTGTGGTGTATTTAGAATTAATGTCTTGTGAAACCTTCTTGTACATCAAATAATTAAGCATTTAAGTATATATAATTAGCAAACAAAGTAAAAACTACTATTATTGCATATTGAGCCAAAATGCTTGATTTACAATTAAAGAATACATCAAATATATAGGCTATAGAAATCCTAATAATGGTAATAGACTAATTAGGAACTAAATTATAACAATGGAGAAAATATCAATAATAATGACGGTATATTCTGACAATCTTAATAATTGAAAAATATCCCAATATATATTCTCACAATTACTCTTCACACACCACCCTCAAACTCAAGATGTGACAGCAAAGAGCATCAAGAGTTTGCCAAGAAGAAAACGAAAACGACCCGCAGTATGTGTTTTGGTGAAGAAGTCAGCCAACTGCAGTGAGGAGGGGACAAACGGCAAAGTAATAGTTCCAGACTGAAGATGATGGCGAACAAAATGACAATCAATCTCAATATGCTTAGTACGCTCATGAAAAACTGAATGTGGGCAATTTGAATAGCACTTGTATTATCACAATACAAAGGAGTGGACAAAAGAAGCGAGACTCCCATATCAGACAAAAGCCACTGGAGCCACACGATCTCAGCAGTAGCATGAGCTATGGCACGATACTCAGTTTCGGTAGTAGAACAAGCAATAATAGATTGTTTCTTGCTTTTCTGAGAAATAAGAGAATCCCCAAGAAAAACACAAAAACCAAATGTGGACTTTCGATCAGAAAGATCACCTGCCCAATCAGCATAAGCCTTGAGAGTCAAACTTGAAGTGGAGAGAACAAGGCACTAAAGAATAGTACTACGAACATAGCGTAATATTCACAATAAAGAAGCCCAATGAGTAGATAGGGGAGCCGAGACAAATTGACTCACAATGTGCACAGCATATGCAATATCAAGCCGGGTCACTGCGAGATAGACTAAGCAACCAACTAGCTCACGATACACAGTTGAATCTTCAAGTGGAACACCATCAGAGGGAGAGAATTTGGCATTGAGCTCAATAGGAGTGTCAACCACCCTGTTATCGGTGAGATTGGCACGATGAAGAATATCCGTAGCATACTTGGTCTGAGATAAAAGATAGCCTTTAGGAGAAGATGCCACCTCGATGCCTAGAAAATAACAGAAAGGACCCAAATCTTTCATTTCAAATTCTTGAAATAAATGAAGCTTCACTTCACTAATTGCAGCATAGTCAAAACCGGTAATGATCATATCATCCATATACAATAATATAAGAATTAGACCCGTAGAGGTGCGTCGAGTGAAAAGGGTAGAGTCATGCGGACTAGGTTGAAAACCAATATGTAACACAGCTAACTAAAAGCGTGCATACCAAACATAAAGAGATTGCTTTAGCCCGTATAAAGCACGATGAAAGTGACATATAAGCCCAGGAGGATGAGAAAAAACAGGAGGAGAACGCATATAAACTTCTTCAAACAAACAACAATTGAGAAAGGCGTTCTTCACATCTAACTGAGACAGAGACCACTGGTGTACAACAGCCACAGCAATTAAGGTGCGAACAGTGGTCATCTTAGTAACAGGAGCAAAGGTCTCCTCATAATCAACACCATATTCTTAAGAAAACCCTTGATCAACTAAACGAGCTTTGTACCTTTTCAAGGAGCCATCAGAGTGAGTCTTGACTTTGTAGATCCATTTGCAACTAATCAAATTCTTATCATCCAGCAGGGGGACCAATTCCCAAGTCAGAGTCTTAGTAAGGGCAGTAAGCTCATCATTCATGGCAGCGATCCAATTAGGATCAGTATAAGCTTCTTTATAAGATCTAGTTTCAAAAGGAAATAGCAATTGGTAAAAGAGAAACAAGTATTAGTAAAACCAAGTAATCTTACCGATGGGCGACGATCACGAGTAGAATAATAACGTGTTGGCGGATCAGAGTCCAAGGCAACAGACGAAGAGATAGGGGAGCTAGAGGGCGATGTCGGTGGGGCTTGATTATGACGAGAGTAAACTTGAGGAAAGAGTGGAATAGAAGTAGACTGAGGAGGAACAGATGGCACAGGAGAGATCAAGTCAGAAGACACATCAACAGACATAGAAGGGGGGGCAGAAGAGGGAAGAGTGGAGAGGTTAACCGTAGAGATATACTCATCGGAGGGAATAGTAAGGGGAAAAGGATCAATGTGAATCAAATCGCCTTTGACTACTGGGGCAGTTTTAGGGGGTGGAGTTAAGTAAGGTAAGCGTTCAAGAAAGACGACATGATGGGAAACATACAACTTCTGAGTGACCGGATCATAGCACCAATAACCTTTTTGATTAATTCCATATCCTAAGAAGACACATAAGATACATGGAACACTAAGTTTAGTACAATCCCGTTTATGGAGAAAAACGAAACAGGTTGAGCCAAAAACACGCAAAAAGGGAATAATTTGAGAGTTGGCCATACAAACGCTCGTAAGAAGAAATCCCGAAAAGAAGTTGAGAAGGCATCCGATTCAATAGATAAGTAACTGTAAGCACTTCGCCCTAAAATACAGAAGGAAAATAGGAGGAAAGAACAAGAGATCTAGCAATTTCAAGAAGGTAACGGTGCTTTCTTTTGGCACGACCATTTTGAGCAGGAGTATTAAAACAAGAAGACTGATGAATAGTGCTATGAGAAGCTAAGAATACTCGAAACTTAGACAGAAAATATTCCCCACCTAAGTCAGAACGAAAAATTTTAATAGTCGTGAAGAATTGATTCTGAATCATGGGGTGAAAAGATTGGTAAATTTTTAAATTTATGAGTCATCAAATAAACTCAAGTAAACTAGTTGTAATCATCAACAAAAGAGACATAATATAGTAAACCACCCTTTGTTACTACCGGTGAATGATCCCACACATCAGTATGAACAGTATGTAATGGAAAAGGCGCAAGAGAGGGACTTCTATTAAAAGGTAAAGCGGACATTTTTTCAAACTTACAACCACTGCATTCAGAAATATCACAAACAGAAATGTTGCCCAAAACACCAAATTTTACTAAGAGTCTCAAGCGCTCAGTAGATAAATGGCCTAATCTAGAATGTCAAGGATTAAAAGTTGAAGAATTTTGATCTAAGCGAAAAGAGGACATAGCAGTGGAAGGGGACTCCAATGAAATATGCAAACTTTCCAAAACATAAAGATCACTAACTCGACGCCTGGTCCCAATATGCGTCTTGGACTACCGATCTTGCACAACACAACCAAAGGAAGAAAAAATAACATCAAATCCAGAATCAAACGATTGACTAACATAGATAAGACTTAAAGATAACTGGGGGACAAAAAAATTAGAGATAGACAATGAAAGAGATGTAGTGGGAATAATTGAGCCAACAGAAACAACTTGCATGGGAGAACCATTTGCAGTAGCAACAATAATAGAGGGCAACGAAGAGTGACAATTTTTTAGAAAATATAGGTCATGAGTCATATGGTGAGAGGAACCATAGTCAAATATCCATGTGGTAAATAAGTAACCAAAAAGGCAAGAACCATGCAAACCGGACGCAGTGGTGGTCATAGCAGAAGCTTGTTGCTGAAAACCTTGGGCAGTTGCCATGAAAAACTGAAACTGCTCAAGCATAGACTGCATATAAGTAATTATCCCCTGCCAATTGAATGCTTGTAGCTTGCAATTTGTTCTCGGACATGATGTTAGGAGGAAAATAACAAATAATCCAAAGTGCAAATATTCAAGATCAATCCAATTTGTGAAAATCCAAGTCGCCAATTGAATAATAACCGAAGTAAGTATCCTCTAAAAGTAAGTATCCTCAAATCAACAATAAATTAGTTGAAGCCAATAATAAATAGTCAAATCGAATTTGTGGGAATAAACCAAACAAGCAACAAACCATGAACCAGCAATGCCAATGTACGCCAATACCAATAAACTAAACAATCACCAGGAGAATAACTAATTGCAATAGGATTTAGAACCCATGAGGCCACGAACCAGTCCCAAGGAGCCAGACCATCGGGAGCAAAACCAGCGACGCTGACTGAGGTGGGAAAAACAGCAGCGGCGACGAAGGAAGACCGGGGACGGCAGCGACGAAGGAAGACTGGTGACGGCGATGACGAAGAGATGGCGTGGAGTGGCTCAGGCAAACGACGGCGGCAAAAGAGGGTAAAGAGTTGCGGCTGCGGCACGGCTAGAATCGAGATATTAAAAATGACGGCAACAGAACACGTACTGGTTGCGCGAGAGGGACACTGAGAACTGGCTGCGCGAGAGTGATATTGAGAGAGGGCGAGTTGACGATAGCGACGGTGACGGCGGGAGCTTGCTAATGAGATGGTGGCGGCACTGAGTCAGTGGGGTCGTGCTGCCATACCCAAATCTGGTTTTGGTGCATCATACCCAAATTTTTTTCAGCCGTCAGATGTTAAAATATAATCCCAGCCGTCCATTTTCCTCGTTCACGTTCACCAGCTATTTCACTGCATCTCTCTTCTCTCTACATCTCCCCTCTCTCGTCTCCCTCTCTCTCTCTCTCTCTGCTCACTCTCTGCATCTCCCTCTTTCTCTCGTCTCCCTCTCTCTCCCTCTCTGCTCAGTCTCTCCTTGGCAAGGTCTATGTGTGTTCTTCACCGGCCATCATTTGGGTGAGGTTTCCCTCTTTCTTCGGCGAGGTCTTTATGTGGGTGGTGTCTGAGGTGCTGTCACGCGCACGCTGAGCATAGATCGAGCGCGCTAAACAAGGCCAGTTGAGCGCGAGATGCGCGCGAGTTGGGCGCGATGGACAGAGACTGGCGCTTAAAGAAGCATGTTGGGCGCGATATTGAGCGCGACAGATCCCTTTCATTTTTTTCTCAATTATCGTGAGAATCAAACGGAGTATGGCAATTTTGGCCATGACATGTCAGAAGGCAAACATATAATATTTTCTCCCTCGTCTTTGGTGTTTGTCTTGATTATTTACCTATGAAGTGTAAAGAATAGATCCTATGTATAATGTGTATTTTGTTTTTTTGTACTAAAACTCTTACATCAAAGTTAAATTTTATATTATGATGTAACATTCGAGTAATAAAGTGTCTACTGTTGATATATATTTGTTTTAGGAGTCTTCTAAATGTAGGCGCTCTAGTAGTTCTTGATCTCATTATCAGTTCTTTTAGAATCATTAAATAATTTTGGCTAGCTGTTAAAAATGCAACGATTTTGAAGCTATAGCAGCGCTTTTAATTTATTGAGAAAAATAATAATAATTTAAAATCGTTGCTATAAATTGTTCAAAAAATATTGTATTATATTTTTTACCAGCATTATAAATTGTCGCTAAAGTCACCACTAGTATTAAGACGAAAAATAACAGCGTTCAAAACCGTTGCTATACATTGTTCAAAAACTATCACATTATGTTCTTTATCAGCATTAAAAAATCGTCGCTAAAATCACCGCTAGTATTAAAAAACCTATAACAGCCTTCGTTAAAAGCGTTGTTGCATACCTACACCAATGGGCGTATTCCAACGCTTTTGGTGATGGTTGGTGATGGTTAAAAACCGCTGGTATAAACTTTTGGGACATTTAGCAACGATTTTTATAACTTTTTGCAACGCTAACAACCATTGCTAAAACTCAAGTTTTTTGTAATGAAAATGGTCCTGGCATGCCCAAGGCGATGCTCCGAGGTAGCCATTGGGCTTGTAGGAGATAAAAGAATTAATTTTATAATTTTTTATATTAATTATTTATATTATATTATCTTGATAAACAATCATTTTAACATGTTAGAGTTTTATCAAATTCTTTGCACATTGAGCTTGTAGGAGACGAAAGTCTTTTCATTGCAGCTATTATGGAATATTATAATAGACACACAAAAGTAAATCGCAAAAAAGTAGTCACATACAGTAATAAAATTTGTACTAACATTGGTTCAAATGTGCTCTTGGCATGGACAATGCAATACCAAGAGGTGCCCTTGGCCTACTCAAAGCAAGGCAACAAAGTGCCCAAAGCAATGCCTAGAAGTGCCCAAGGCAATGCCTAGAGATGACCAAGACACGCCCAAAGCAATGCCTAGAGATGCCCATCGGTATGTTTAAAGCATGACATTGAGTAGTAAAAATGGTTATTTGGAGTTGTAAGAGCAATCACATGTAATGGTAAGAATTATATTTGTGCTTGCATTTCATAATAAACCTTCGTTTTAAAGGGAAGAATAATCATATTTGGTAGCAAGAATAGTTATATAGAGTAGTAAGACTAGTTACATGTAGTGGTAAGAACTATCATTTGGCATGCCCAAAGCAAGATATCGAGTAGTAAACATGTTCATGTCGAGTAGTAGGTTTGGTCACATATAATGGTAAAAGTATACGCAAGTCTTTGACATTTGTTTTAATGGGTGATTCATCATATGCAGTAGTAAATATGTTCATGTGAAGTAGTAGGTGCGGTCACATACAGTGATAAAAGTATACTTGTTCTTGAACCTGTGAAATCATAATGTCTTTCATTCTCCGGTCGATGAATTTTTCAGAAAAAAGTTATATGATATTAGTCAATTAAATAAATATTTTAAAGATAACGACCAAAATCTATTTCAATACTAAATTTAATATAACACAATGAATTTCATGTATTTTACAAAAACATTTCATGAAAAATAGTGACTAATATATAATGTTTCATTCAGGCTTGTTGGGCGCCAAATCGAGCGCTTGCCCAACACCATTTGAAGTGATTCTATGGACTTGGCGCCCAACACAGCCAGTTGAGCGCCACGTTGAGCACCAATTCCTGGGTGTCTCTTTTTAAATTCTTTTTCATGTTTTTATTTGCACTACTTGTTTGCTATTAGGCGAGCTTATTTCAAATAAACTCGCTTATTTATTTACTTATAATTATCATAATTTTATTAACTTTATTCTATATTATTCATTTTTATTGTTATTGAGCTTTTTTATTTTGAAGTTATTTTTTTACTTTCTTAATTTTTTAATGAAAAAGAATAAAAAACTAAAAAATTATCAAAACAATTAAAAATAAAATAAGTTAATAAGTCAATGGTTTTGTTTACTGTAGTCTTTAGAAAGTTTTTTTGCTTCTTTTAATCATGGCATGCAAGAATCATATCTAGTAGTAGAAGTTGTCATGTTGAGTGGTAGAAGTGGTCATATATGATGGTAGAAAGACACTTAATCTAGCACCAAAGTGTTAGCACATGGCATCCAAGGGTCACATATAGTGGTAGAAGTTATCATGCTGAGTGGTAGAAGTGGTTA
Organism: Heliamphora exappendiculata; assembly: GCA_034768845.1. NCBI lineage: Eukaryota > Viridiplantae > Streptophyta > Magnoliopsida > Ericales > Sarraceniaceae > Heliamphora > Heliamphora exappendiculata. The sequence continues at coordinate 14,865,975 of JAOTRH010000025.1, read as the reverse complement.
CATATTGTGGTAGAAATACACTTGATTTCGGACCAAAGTATTGGCATGCAAAAGTCATATCTAGTGATAAAAATTGTCATATTTGGTGATAAAAATGGTCACAGATAGTGGTAGAAACACTTTTGAGCTAGGACCTAAGTGTAACTACATGAAATGGAAGGGTCACATTCTTTGGTAGAAATTTTCATGTTGAGTGGTAGAAACACACTTGAGTTACGATCAAAGTGTTAGCACATGACATGGAAGGGTCAGTTCTAGTGGTAGAAATTGTCATATTGAGTGGTAAAAGTGGTCATATATGGTGGTAGAAACACTCTTGACCTTACTCCTTTGACATACCACTTGGCATCCTATGGTCACATTTCATGATAGAAGTGGTCACATATGATGGTAGAAACACTCTTGGCCTTACTCCTTTGACATACCATTTGGCATCCTATAGTCACATTTCATGGTAGAAGTGATCATGTCCAGTGGTAGAAGTGGTCACATATGGTGGTAGAAACACTCTTAGCCTATGACCAAAGTTTTAACACATGGCGCCCAATGGTCACATCTAGTAGTAGAAGTTGTCATATTGAGTGGTAAAAGTGGTCACATATGGTGGTAAAAACGCACTTAAGCTATGACCAAAGTTTTAGCACATGTCAGCCAAGGGTCACATCTAGTGGTAGAAGTTGTTATACATAGTGGTAAAAGTGGTGACATATTGTGGTAGAAACGCACTTGACATATGACCAAAGTTCTAGCACATGGCAGCCGAAGGTCACATTTAGTGGTAGAAGTGGTCATTTAGAGTGGTTGAAACACCCTTAACCTAATACCTAAGACTTATCACATGGCACCCAATTGTCACATTCAGTAGTAGAAGTGGTCACTTTGAGTGGTAGAAGTGGTCACTTTGAGTGGTAGAAACACTCTTGGCCTTACACCTTTGACATGCCACTTGGCATCCTTTGGCCACATTCCATGGTAGAAGTGGTCATTCTAGTGGTAGAAGTTATCACTTTGAGTGGTAGAAACACTATTGGCCTTACACCATTATCTTTGCACTTGGCATCCTATGATCACATTTCATGGTAGAAGTGGTCATGTTCAGTGATAGAAATTGTCACTTTGAGTGGTAGAAACACTCTTGGCCTTACACCATTGTCTTAACACTTGGCATCCTATGGTCACATTCTATGGTAGAAATTGTTACATATAGTGGTAGAAGTGGTCACATATAGTGATAGAAATACAATTTTTCCTACACCTTTAATTTAATATATTGCTTCAAATGATCACATAGAGTGGTAAAATTGGTCATATTCAATAATAGAAATGATCACTTTGAGTGGTAAAAATACACTTTTCCTTGCATCTTTAATTTCATACATTACTTCCAATTTAATACACTTTTTCTTACACCTTTTATTTTAACAATGCATATGACACATTAGCTACTAAAAATGGTTTTGTCCCATAGTTCAAGTGGTAATATGTAGTAGTAACTATTATCATATATGGTGGTAAAAGTTGTGATTTATTATGGTAAAAAGCGTGTTTTTTCATGGATGAGCATTGGTATGTGATGCATTTATATTTTTTTATTTAATTTTTAAATATTTTTTTATGATCGGATCCGTTTATTACTTAAAATTCAATAAATTTGTTATCCATAGAAAAATTTAGTTTGACCCGATAACTGTAACTAAGTAATCACATAATGTTCTTTTATAAATAATATAAATAAAAGTTATAATTCAAGAAAAAAAAAATTTAAACAAATGTTATTCAATCACTTAATTATAGTTATCAAATTAATCTAATTTTTTTTACAAACAAGAAACTCAACGAGTTCTACGAAATAAATGAATTCAATTATAAAAATTTATTCGAATACTAAATAAATATAAACACGCTATATATAAAAGTTTTTCATAAAAACTACAGACAAACAAAAAGTTTTTCTTTTGAACTTCCAAAGAAAGCATTTCTGACAAAAACGCTTTTAATGTAAATATATAAAAGCGTTATTGCTAACAACATTTTTAGTGTAAAAATATTTTTGTAAAAAAAGCGTGTTTAGTAAACACGGTTTTAGGGTAATATTTTATTTTAACTGATTCACAGTGTGTAAAATATATTTTGCAAAAAAAAACGAGTAAAAATATTTTTGTAAATAAAGCGTGTTTAATAAACACGTTTTTAGTGCAAAAATATTTTTGTAATAAGAAAGCGTGTTTAGTAAATACGATTTTAGTGTAAAAATAATTTTGTAAAGATAAGCGTGTTTATTAAATACGTTTTTAGGGTAATATTTTATTTTAACGAATTAATTAAGTTAAAAACTATCAGCGATGGAAAATTCCATCGCAAAAACTATTAGCGACAAAAAGTTTCACACGTGGAGGAAAGAGTATGCTGGGGGTGGCGCTCAACCTGCGCGCTTGAGCGGGCGTTGGGCGTGATTTCCAAATAAGTTTTGGGGTGCCAGACTTTTATTTACTGTCGCAAAAACTATTAGCGATGAAAAATTTTGTGTATGGAGGAAAGAGTATCCCGACGGTGCGCTCAACCTGGCTTGAGCTCATTTTGGGCCGATTTGCATAGAGCAGTAGTGCCAAACTTTTCTTTGTTTTTGCGACAGTATTTCAATTGTTATAATTTTTTGAATTGCAAAAACTATTAGCGATAGAAAAAATCCGTCACAAAAACTATTAGCGACGAAATTTTTTTTTTTAACGACAGCATCAATATTGTTGCAAATAAATTTGTATATTTTTTTTTTGTCTTTCACACACTAGATGTACTAGTTGCAATACTCAAACTAAACAAAAAAAATAAACTTTATTTTTTATATAATTACGATGTTTAAAATTTTTAATAAGATTACTCTTTATAATGTTTGAATTGGATTGAAAATAATTGTACATCTTAAAAGTCGCAATCTATTTTTTAAAATTTTCTTAATTGTTTAACTTTAATAATAACACGCGTCATCTTATGATTGGTCAAAATTAATGATAGTTATTCTAAAAAATATTTAAATTAAACAAATACATATTTTATATCAATTTACTTTATTTTTAATGCACCTCCGTTCGAAATATTTAGAGTACGTTTATATGAATTATTTAAAATTGCGCACCAATGCTCTTTGGAAATCGCGCCCAATGGGCGCTCAAGCGCAGATTGCGTGCCACCCTCAGCAGGAATAAGAATTTTTAAACTTTATCCATATTCTACATAAAAGCATGTTTAACAAACATACTTTAATAAAAAACGTGTTTACTAAACACGCTTTAAACTTAATCTCCATATAAACTGAAGAATAAATAACATGAAAACGTGTTTAGCAAACATGTTTTTATGTTTAATACATAAAACGTGTTTATTAAACACATTTTTTAGTTTAATACATAAAATATTTTTATCAAACACGTTTTTAATTGATTTCAAATAAAGCATTTTTGTTAAACACGCTTTATTTGAAACCATTTCAAATAAAAGTATTTTTGTTAAACATGCTTTTCTTAGAGAATGAGTTAATATTAGTATGTAGTTGGTTCATAATTTTAATAAGTACGATTTTAAGGAGTTAATCACATAATGTTCTTTTATAAATAATAAAAATAAAAATTATAATTTTAAAAAAAAATTAAACAAATATTATTCAATCAAAGAAAATGTGTTTGGTAAATACGTTTTTAATGTAAATATATAAAAACGTTATTGCTAACAATGTTTTTAGTGTAAAAATATTTTTGTAAAGAAAGCGTGTTTAGTAAATACATTTTTAGAGTTGATCGTTTGAAAAATATATTTTACAATAGTATTTTGCCATTGTTAATAATTTTTGCGATCTAAGATCTAAGAAGTTACGACGATTGAAATACCATCGCAAAAACAAAAAAAAGTCTGACACCCCAAAACTTTTCTGGAAATCACGCCCAACGCGCCCTCATACCCACTGCCACCATGGCTATGAACATGGAATGAAAGCCACCCCTCCGTTGTTGGAATGCATCATCCGATTCGGGCCATTATCATCCTTCAACATTGGAACACTACTACTTCAGAATCCACAACAACGGCTATGTTCGCCGCCTTACTCTCTCATAGCCACTGCCACCACGGAATCCTGCAATGTGCCGAATGCTATTATTAATCATTCTATGGCGTCCCATTCTTCTCCATCTCTTATGATTGAAGATTTCACAAGGTTCTGCTATCAAAGAGATCTCCATAGGGCCATAAAAGCCATCGACTGCATGCAAAAACACAAACTGTGGGCCAATTCTATCAGTTATTCCAAGCTCGTCAAGTGCTGCTTGGCCTGCGGTGCTATCCACCATGCCGGGCTTACTCACCAGCACCTTTTCTCCCGAGGCCACCACCCCAATACGTCCTTGATTAACATTCTCCTCAACGTGAACGTCAAGTTTAACCTCTTGGGTGAAGCACAAGCGTTGTTCGATCAAATGCCCAAGAGAAATGTTGTTTCCTGGACAACAATGATAGCTGCCTACACTAACACTATGCTCAATGACAAGGACTTGGGATTCTGGAGTCTAGTGCTAAGAGATGGCGTCGGACTCAACATGTTCACTTACTCTTCTGTTTTGAGAGCCTGCCATGGGTTACCCACCCTTAGACAGCTCCACTCTAATATTATGAAGACCGGTTTTGAGTTTGATGTCTTCGTCCGTAGTGCTCTTTGATATTTACTCAAAATGGGGCGAATTGCATAAGGCCCTGTGCATTTTTTTATGATATGGTAATCAGGGATTTGGTTGTTTGGAGCTTAATTATTGGAGGTTTCGCTCAAAACACTGATGGTGATGAAACTTTTAAATCTTTTCAAGTGGATGACGCATGCTGGGTTTTTGGCTGATCATGCGACACTAACTAGCGTGTTGAGAGCATGTATTGGTTTAACGCTTTTGGAATTGGGGAGACAAGTCCATGTTCATGTATTCAAGTTCAATCAAGATCTAATCCTTAACAATGCACTTGTGGACATGTATTGTAAGTGTGGCAGTCTGATAGGTGCCAAATCTGCTTTTACTAGGATGGTGGAGAAGGATGTCATATCTTGGAGCACCATGATCATAGGTTTGGCCTAAAATGGTTTCAGTCCCCAAGCACTGGAAATGTTTGAGTCGATGAAAGTTTTGGGGACCAAACCGAACCATATTACAATCCTTGGGGTTCCATTTGCCTGCAGCCATGCAGGGTTTATAGAAAAAGGGAAGTACTACTTCCAATCACTGAGGAAGTGTTACGGGATTGATCTTGGAAGAGAGCACTATGGCTGCATGGTTGATTTCCTCGGAAGGGCTGGGAAGCTTGATGAAGCAATTAAGCTTATCCATGAAATGGGATGTGAACCAGATCCTGTGACATGGAGAACTTTACTTGGTGCTTGTAGGGTTCACTGCAACATGGATCTTGCTATATATTCTGTCAAACAAATTGTAAACCTCGAGCTTTACAATGCAGGAACCTACATTCTATTGTCCAATATTTATGCCAATACTTAAAGGTGGGAAGATGTTGCAGAGGTGAGGAGGGCAATGAGGGCCCTGGGAGTGAAGGAGCCAGGTTGCAGCTGGATAGAAGTAAATAAACAGATCCATGATTTTATATTAGGAAATGAGACACCCAAATATCGGAGATCAACATGGAGCTGAACTAGTTGATTGGGAAGTTAAAGGTAATGGGTTATGTTCCAGACACAAAATTCGTCTTGCAAGACCTTAAAGGGGAACAGAAGGAAGACTCCCTCGCATATCACAGCGAGAAACTGGCAATCGTGTTTGGTATGAAGAGCTTGTCGAAAGAGAAAACTATTAGGATCAGAAAAAACCTCGGAATCTGCGGAGACTGTCATGTTTTTGCCAAACTCATAGCAAAGATGGAGCACCGGATCATTGTTATCAGGGCTCCAATCCGTTATCACCATTTCAGTAATGGAGTTTGCTCCTGTGGGGACTATTGGTAGTAAAATATGACACTCAGCATTTCTGAGCCTCTGACACTAAAATCGCGGTGGGTAAATTTGGTAAAATCTGCTCACTCTCAAGCGCACTACACAACTGCGTATCTCTATAGTTGTCAGAGCAAAAAACACCAAGGGAACCAAGCGCCAAACAACTGTAACAATAGCACGAAATTCATTAATTCATTCTTGAATATTTATCATTCAAACAGGAGCTAGTTGATTTCTTGAATGGTTAGGACTTGTTTGATGCCAATACTGGCCCTTGAAAGGCCCCTTGAGATATTTATGTAAACGAGACCAATCGGATATAATTTTTTGAACTAATGAATGACCATGTGTGAAATTCTTAAAGCAAACACCAAATGCATCTGGATTTGTTTACAGACTAATGAGTGCACTGTCAAATACAAATACAATATCCAAGCAGTATAGGTATTTATGCTATAAAATTATTTTCATAGTACAATGATGGCAATTAGACATCGCAAATCACCCCACTGGGGTAGTGGCAGATTTGCAACCCATTGCTCCTGAAGTTTAAGATTCAGTGAACATACAATTCCTGACTCCCATATTTGATAGAATTGGCAGAACCTGGTGTCAAAAATTTCATCCTATGGAGGGTGAGGGCTGTGCCACATTTTCACAACTCTTCTCTAGAAGCTCCATCATTTTTGTGCTCAACATAAGATGCATAAGCTTTGATTATTGACTCGTATATGTCTATTCCTTTTAAGTACTCATCCTTTGTCAAAAACTGCAACAAAAGGGAAATATGAGTATGTGACAGCTGCGTTGCAGGGTGTAATTCCAAGTTAACATATTCTTATAAATGAAAATTCCAGACTCGGCTATTCTATTTCCATATTAATCTACTTGGCAAGTGAAGTTGTAAGGTCCATTATGAGGGCAAAGGAGAAAAGGCTATTAGTTTGACAACGGCATTAGAATACAGAACTTAAAATACAACAGCAGTAGAATACTGATCTTAAAATACACACATTTATTAGCTTTAATGACCGTTTGAATCCTAAGCTCAGGTCAATCCTACAAATATATACATGTGCTGCAGTAATACAATTTTGTAAACAATCAATATCAGTTAATTTTTGGTCTTGTAGCTGACAAATATGAAAATGCACATGCAAATAAACATGTATTCTATGAAATTATTAAATATAGGAAAAGATGCTCACCTCATTGTGATCATGAAGTAGAATTGGAGTGTTCGCCATTGGTGAAAAACCAATTGCTGGCAAGCCTCGATCTCGGAAATAACGAGCATCTGTGGCCGCGGGAAAGATCTCTGGTTTCCGAAGCTTTCCATTTGCCTTCTTGACAGCTCCTTCTAACAGCGCCCACCATGGATTAGAACTGTCCACAGATGTGAGGAGTGGCTTCCCAAATTTGTCATAAACGGGAGCCTTCTGCTTAAACTGCCCAAGCTCCAAAAAATATTAGAACTTAAAAAATCAGCCCAACACTGCAAAAACTCCTAAACTCTTAAATGAATGACGTGCATACCACCCAAACATCAAGACTATGAAACCATGTTTCAAATGATCGAAGGAAATGGGACCTGATACATATGTTATTGTTACACCCTTACCGGTACATGCACCAGACTGGGAACTCAAGCTTAGCAAGCGTCTAATGGCCCATGAACGGGTAGAGTATCTAATAAGTATCCATTTCTGCATTAAACTCCTGAGGGTTATGGTTCCAAAGCACAGACATCAAATTCATCATGGTAGCATATTTTTTATAGACTCGTAGACAAAGAGAAGAATCTCTGCTTTGTATATTTCAAGCAAGCATATACTATATCATTCATCCCATGTATTGCCACAGTAATGACTCAACAGTAGATGTTTTACTACTTGTACAAACCAAGTCTCCATATTTTGAATGTTACAACAGTTTTTTCCTTCTGAAACTGAACATCATGTCTTCCATGTCAGACATGAATGTATTTGAAACAGATTTTAACAGCCTGTCACTTTAGACCTGTTAGAATTATCACAAGGATTCTATTGGATTGCACCAGTAGGTAAGAAAGTTATTATGGTCTAAACCAAGACAAGGTTTACTATTGCAATGGTTTCTCTTATAAGGGTTCTTAAAATAAAAACAAAAGCACTGGAATGATATTGATTAATAGCCTGAGAGACATTTAAAGTCCAACGATTCACTAGTATCTGCTTAAGGGATCATGACTCCTTATTTCAATTCTAAAAATTGACTTTAAAAACACATGCAAAAGGAAAGAAACATCCGAATCTTGCCAACACATTCTTTCTCACCAGTAATGATGCCTCCAAAGGAGTTATCAAACAAACCTTTGTCTTTCCTGTACTGGTAATTTGGTTCAGAAAGCAGTAACATAATAATTGGTTAACTACCTCAAAAGTCATATTACGTGAAGCCGGTGCCCATTCCTCAGCAATTCGTCTCTCTAGGGATGCAGGATCAGCTGTTGGTGGGACTCGAATATCAAAACCCGCTTCTGCCTCAGATGGCTGCAGATTCATGACAAAACCCTGATGGAGAGAAAATAAGTTACAATTAGAGTTAATTTCAGATCATCATAGATAGATGCCAATCACTGCAACGACACAAGAATTAGCAGGGGGAGAAGTTGCAAATGATATTGTATGACTGAATAACTACTATGCCTATAAAATGTGTTTTTAAAGTAATAATTGTCAGAACCCTAATGATTGCACAATACAATACAATTCCCATTACATGCAGCCCTCACTTGGAATGTTAAATAGTCATATATGGATCACCAACTTAACTGGAAATCTTGGAAATTCAATGTGGAAATAAACCTCAAATCGCTTGGTAAACAAGGCCAAATTTTCATTAACCAAGATGGTAATGCTGACCAAATGCAGGACCATTCACGGAAAACACCACACAAATCAAATCACAACCAACCCTCCATTTCTTGACTTGGACGATGCCATCATCCCAATCAATGGCTACCAAGGGCAAAAATCAAGGGGTGTATTCCAAACAAATCGTGCTGAAAATTCTCAATATTAGGCTAACCAACTCATGTCCAAGGTATGTACTTCTTGAGTTCTTAATGTTTCATTGATCTTCTAACTTAAGCATTGGAGGATCATCGGTCAGCAACACATTGGTGTCAACATTAAGCTTCTCACTCTCAAGTTACTGTGTCTTGTTGGAGCCATACAAAATCCTCCATCATCAGTTGGCGCCGCTTGTGGAAATGAAGTTTCTCGTAAAAGATAGTCAAAAGGGGGTTGCATGTACTAACGAGATTAATGGCTTCAGAAGCAAATCGCCAAAGGGCTCAGGGAGACGGCAAGATGCACCTAACAACTACAATAGAGTTGCAGCCTTGGAACAACAGGTCCGCAACGTAACCCACGGGCCACGGGCTGTAACAACTTGTCCAGCAAAACAACTAGATGCTCCCACAGATTCCACCATCACAACTATGAGATGAGGCTGTACCACCATGATGCCAAAGGATCATCCCAAGGGAACAGGACTGTTTATAGGAATGAGCAAATACAAGAAAGAAAGAGGCCTTGGGATGAGAAAAATCAAAGGGAAAAAGTGAAAAACAAAGTCTGGGTATCTATTTTTTCAAAAAAAAAAAGAAAAAAGGATGGTGCGCTGATAGTGCCGCGGCTGCCGCCTTGATTTCCAGGAATCACAGCCAAAACTCAATGTGAGGATACCAAACATCCGCTAGTAACCACTCAATCAGTCCAGAACTAGGATTTCCTTGGCCGGTCTCAATCGCTCTCGGTTCAAAAAATGGGGGCAATTGATGGGCATGGATCGACTACTTGTCCCACTGAGTGGTAAAGGTGATCAAACACATGGCCAAAAGACGTCACATGGATCGACAAAAGAGTAGGCACTTGACAATTTCAACACTTTGCTCAAGGTATCATGTTGACGTGGCACACACAAATGACAAATCAAATCATAACCATCCCTCCTATATTTTGTACTTTAGGTAAATAAATCATCTCAATTAATGGCTATCAATGGTAAAACTCAAGGGATATACGTTCAAAATAAATAGCGCTACCGATCCTCAATATACGGGCAAACCAACTCACATTCAAGATACATACTTCTTGAGCTCTTGATTTTGTATTGATTTTTATTTTAGAGATCGCCTTTGGACTTTAGCATTGGAATATCTTTGGTTGGCACCATATTGGATTCAACCTTTGGTTTCTCACTCTTGCATTTTGGTGGTGGTAATGGTGGTGGCAGCATTTGATGTGGTTGTAGTAGCGGTTGCGGCAGTCTTCATGGTGGTGGAGTTGGTAGTGAAGGTGGTTGTTTGGAATGGTAGTGGCGGCAGCAGGGTGGTAGCAGCAGCAATGATGATACTTGTGTGGTGGTGGCATAGTTATCAAATTGATAATCGCATTGTGAATCTAAATTCTAATTTTGAAAATCATGAATCGAATAAAAAATCACCAAATTTAGTATATACTTTAAAAATGGTGTCGAATAATTCATATATATAAAAGAAGTTAATATAAACAAATTTTTACAAACATCATACATTAATTATCCCCTAAGGATATGATTGTGTCGCCTAATTGGAAATATGTTTTCCTTCATTACAACATGTGGTTCTATATCCCGCTAGCTATAATATTCTTCAAAAGACATATCTCTTTTGACATTCATTTTAAAAAACACATGAATTTTAAACAATGAATCGAATAATGAATCATAAGATTTACCACTAATTCTCTATCAAAATAAATTCACCCGTAAAACATGTTGATTCACGGTTCGTAAATTGAATTGAAAATTGTTGTTAATTAAGTCACCAATTGTCCCAAAAACTTAAGCTGTTAGAAAATTGGTCCAACAATCAGGCTATCTAATAATTGTAATATTATAATTAATAACTATGGGTAGCAACGGGTATAATGGAGTACGGTAGTGGTGGAGTGAAGCAGGTGATTGGATGGTGCGGGTGATGATAGTGGTGGTGGTGGCTATGGTTGCGGCAGTGGGAGTGACGGTGACTGTGATGGTGGAGGTGGAGGGGGTGATCGTGTTGGTGATAGTGTGGTGGCTGCGGCAGTGGCAACAATGATGGTGTTGGTGAGGTGTTGCATTACAACTAGACTGAGGCAAAACTGAAAAAGTGGTTGCAAATTCAGCATTTCAAGTAGGAAGTGAATAAATTAACATTCTAGTCTATTATTTAGTGATGTTTAATTTTTTAAGAGACAAGATTTGTTGTTATCCAGGGTAGATGCTACTAATAAGATAATTAATTATCACTAACACATTCGGTTTAAATTGTTGAATTTGGTTTCAGAAATGATGGATATTGGAGGAGTAGACATGAATTGAAGCAACATCCAGTACACACACATAGATATACGTGTGTGTGTATATATATATATATATATATATATAGAGAGAGAGAGAGAGAGAGAGAGAGAGAGAGAGATTACAGTGGGAGAAGGAGTGCCAGCTTTGAGAAAAGCCAAATTAACGGAAATGACTTCGCCTTCTGCCTTGAAGCCAGCCTTAACCAGATCAAACTGAGAAGCACGAAACCTCCTCGCGCTCTCGATGCTCTTCAGCAGATTCTCCACAGCAGTGTTATCATACAGCTTCGCCCCATGCCCAGGAGCTCCAGCGGCCTTGATCACTAGCCACCAGGGGGTCCTCTCCGCATAGAACGCCCTGTAATTCTCGGTCGGGGAGGCGAGACCCTCGTCGAGCACAATCCCAACATTCATCTGTTTAAAAGTGTCGGAATCAGCCAACTTCTCGGCGCCGTCGTGGCCGCCGATTTCTTCGTCGGGGACGAACGACAAGTAGACGGTGCGGAGGGGCTCAAATCCAGAGCTCTTCAATTTTCGGATAGCCTCCAGGTACTGCAAGCCCACGCACTTCATGTCTTGCGATCCTCTGGCGTAAATTCGACCGTCGCCGTCGAGGCGAGCGTGGAAAGGAGGGTGGGACCACTTGTGATGCTCGGCGGGGACGACGTCGGTGTGGGAATTGAGGAGGATGGTAGGGAGGTTGGGGTTCAATCCAGGCCACTTGAGGAGGAGGAGGGGTTTGCCTTGGACGAACTCTAGGGTATGGGATTGGAGGGAGAGGGATTTAGCCTGGGAGAGGATGAAATCGGCAGCTCCGTAGTAATCGGGGTTTGGATGAGCCGTGTTGATTTGCAGGTATTGTTGGAATCTTGATATGATTACGGACGACGAATCTTCCGATGCCGAGGCCGAGGCCGCAAGAAAGAAGGTCAAAGTTTGAGAGAGCGAACAGAAATATAGAGTGAGGAATCGAGAAGGCGAAGAGGATCTCCTGCAACCCATCATCTCCATCTCCATCTCCATATATGTGTTTGGTCTCTTAAGTCTGAAGACTGTGACACTTGAATCTTGATCAACAACTGCAACTGCAACTGCAACTGCAAGAGAGAGTCGAGAGGAAAAACCCTGAGAGAACAGAATCGGAGGCTTCTCACTTATCGAGAGTGGACTGTGGGGTGGAGTGAAGTGGAGCCTTCGAAGCAAACAATTTTGCACCGTTCCGGTACCGGTAGTAGAATAGTTCAGGAATATTATTTTGTATTATTTATATACTGATTTTAATCGCAGAGAAAGACAGCAATTTTAAAAGTTACTGACAATTTAAAATATAAAAAAAAAAAAGCAAATCGAAATCCATTAAATTGTAATTAATAAATATATAATATATAAATATTTATATAAAATATTTATATATCTATAAAAAAAAAATTTATATTAAAAAATATATTAATATTAAAAATTTATTTTGTTATCTACTTTTATAGGACACATAAAAAAAAAAGTGATCTAATTACCTTACAACATAAACAAAAGAACTAATTATTTTGAGCTTTGGATATAAAGATTCAAAATCCAATCAAAACTGAATTGCTTTTACCAATTAATTTTGATTTAATTCTACAACAACAATGGTAGTTCGAAAATTTGTAAAACAGATGCTAATGATTCAAAACCTAAATTTGCTTAAAATCCAATCATTTCAATTTGTGTCCATCTCTAAGTTTTCTAAGTCAGCTTTCTTTTTGTATGTGCGGATGTTTTCCTTTATTTTTATGTTTTGGTATTTTTTTTCCTTGTAGGGAAGTAAATAAAATTTGATCAAACTTCAAAACAGTTAACTGAAAAAAAATGTTTTGTTATTTTCTCTTTGTTTTTTCTATTTTTTTGAAGAATTATATAAGTAAACAAATCAGATTTAATTTGACAAAAAACTAACTAAAAGATTTAATTTAATCAGATTTAATTTGACAAAAAATATTCTAAAAGATAGTAAAATATTTTAGACATTCCAAACAACACTCTATATAAAACAGTGTTTTGAATTTAAGAGTCCTTGTGTTAAACCACATTAGAAAAAATCTGTTTAATAATTATAAAAAACACATAATAATGTGCCTAATTAATAACAAGTTTTTTCTAATTTTATCGTATTTAGTATAGTTGAAATTATAAATTTATAAATTATAAAAGAAAATTTGTGTTCATAACTTAAAGCATAAGTTCATTATAAAGGTGTGTTAAAATTATGAATCTATAGTTTTAAATAGTAAAATTTGTATTAGTTAATGTAAAATCAAAAGGAATTTTTCATCAAAGTTTTACTTTTATATATGTTACTTATACTTAAGTTTCATTCCAAATTCTGTTTTGAGAGTAGTCCTATTCGGAATATAGTTTCTAATTTGTCCCTATATCTCCTTTGCGTTTCATTAGGTGCCAAACAAATATTCTCAAACGGCGCAATTGGAATTGCATTTTCTCTTACAGAAGCAATCGAAGAAAAATCTAGAAATTGGATTCAAAAATTTCAAATTAGGCAACTGAGGCTATCGCGGCGACTGTAGTAGACTAATATTCTCATTTTACCGGCCAATTTCTACGCAATGAAGATTAAGAGTGAGTTATCAAAACTCTCTCATTCAATTGCATGAACCATGACATTGGTTGAAAACACAAAACTCGAGTATTAGTTGTGATTTTTTTGTCTTTCTTTGCAGTTAAAGGAGTTCATAACGATTGATGATAGTTCTGGTAAACTTTTACTTTATACATTGACTCAAATAGTGCTATTTCTCATTTGATTGTCATATGTTTTTCGCGGATAATTTTTTATTTTTTCATTTAAATCAGAAAATGTAAGCATTCTCAACATTGATTCTCTGAATGTGTATTACACACCATATTTTAGGTTTTACGAAAATCAGGAGAAAAGGAGTTTACAACTTTTTTCAATTCTTGTTTCAGTTTTTTAACAGGAAATTCAACTTCCTAAAATGGTGTAATGTTTGGGTGTGCTGTGTGTACCGTTGAATGATGTGAACATTCTCATGATGTTAAAAGGTGAATGACAAATCGAAGTGATTTAAACAACAAACACTTTCGTAATGCTAATTTACTATGACGGATTCAAATTCTACAAATAATTCTTCCAGTAAACATTATACTCTATGGAAAATGAGATTATTCTCATGAAGGAGTAATAGAACGGATGGTAAGTTAACGAATTTCAAATTTAAGTAATATAACATAGATATAAAGGATTTCAACTTCAAGTAAACACGATTGAAAAAAATTACAAATTTCAAACTGAGCTAAGTTAACGGATGATAATCCCACAATTTAAGCAACATAACATAGATTCATTCAAAATATAAACCTAAATTGGCTCATAATGGAGTGATGTTTCAACTCTTTCATTAAAATATAAGGCAATAACTAACCAGATTTAAGGAAATAACTGATGCTGAAGGAAATTAGAAGATCATGATTTTTAAATTAGGATATAATAGACCAAAATAGAATTTTGAAATTTTTAAAACAAGATTTTTAAATTAGGATATAACTCACGTTAAGGGAATAATAGACAAAAAAACAAGATTTTTAAAAAAGGACCTAAGGTAAAGGTGAATTTATGAATGAGACTAAATACTAATACATTCCTAAAAGTAAGACCCAACTATAAATAAGCTACTAATTTTTTTGGTATGTCAAATAGCGCATCTTAAAAGTTAAATTTTTTTTGCATAAAAAGTCAGCTTTTAAGTTAAGCCGAATGGGGGCTAAGTTGCCAAACAACTTATCTTAAATTTATTTTGGTTTTTTAACAAAAAATATAAAAATACCAAAAAACTAAAAAAGTTAGGCCTCATTTGGAAACCAGCTTAAAATTGGCTTATTGTTTTTAGCTTATAGTGAAAAAAGGACTTTTTAATTTGTTAAATGTCAAAAAAAGATATGTCAATCATGATTTATTATTTATTTGGCTTAAAATTATCTAGTCACTTTAAGCCAAACTTTTAAATTTTATGACGCTTTAAAATCCTCATTTGGTAACATTTATGTTGAGTATTTTTTATTTTTTATTTATAAATGGTTAACAAAAACATGGTTGATAATTAATTTTTCTTTCAAAAAAATGTAAGTAGTTATCAAAAAAATTTAATTTTTTTTTGTAAATAGAAAAAATATATTTTTACTTATTTTGCAAATAGCTTATCATTTCTTACCCTGTCTAAGGATGGCAATTTTATCCATCCCCGTCTCGCTCCCACTTCTCTCGCCCCGTTTTGTACGGGTTTTTTTCGCACCCATTAAGTAACGAATAGGGAGTGGTATTTGCAATTCTCGTCGAGTTTTCCTTCGCTCCCCCCGATTAAATAAATTAAATATATTTAATATATAAACATGTATACAAATTTTATTTTTTAACAATATAATAGAACTAAAATACAAAAGTATTGTACTTATTTTTAATTTTTTACTTCTATTTCTTAACTTTTTTTTAAAATTCTAGTCATTGATCAATATTATTATTTTAATATCTTACCATGTCATTATTGTTAGTATTAATCTATTTTAAAATGAAAAATATATTTTTCGTTACGCTCTCATTCCTGTCACTTTCCCGATTATTTTTTCACGATCCCACACCACTAATAAACAAGGTGAGAATATGAGAACTCACCCTGGCCCCAAATCCACCCGTTGCCATCCCTAACACTCTCGTACAATACTATGGTCTTTCCTACCTTATCCTCACGCTACTAATTGGCAAACACCTCAAGTCACCACATTTGACCACTATCTTCTCTTATCATCTTCAGTCATCACATTTAATCACCACCTCTCACTGCCTCTAGCCATCATCCACTCACCGCTACTACCATTTTTTACTAGTTGCTACCTCTATCAATTGTCTCCATCTCCAACCACTATCTCCAACTAATGTTATAGTCACTATCATCACCATCACTTTTAATCAACATTTTTTATTTACCTCCATCGGCTTTTACATATCCCCACCTACAACCTCCACCTACCACCGATCTCTACCCAATCAGTTACCACTTTCAGTAACTAACTATCTCCACGAATTGTTACACTCACCCATTATTCCTTCTACTGACTGACGCTTTCACCCACGCATCACCGTTTGCTTTTGGCCACCACGTCTGTTCATCAGTTGTCATTTTTAGCTACAACTTTCATCACTTTGGATGACAATTATTTTCGAAGACTTTGCTAACTATCATTAATTACCATCTCTTTCCACTCAAATCGCTCAAAACTCATCACTACTTTTTGTTGTCATTTGATCACCTCCCGGTGTCGTGTATCACCATTTAAAGCCATTATAGACATCCATGTTGGAATTTTTGTGAATTCATTGGCCCATTGAATTCTAGAATTCAATAGCAGAATTCAATTGCAATTGAATTGCCATTCAATTGGCAATTGAATTCTGATAATCAATACCATTCATGGCTATTGATTCTCCTGAAACCCCCTCCATGATAGAAGGCCTATATATGCTGTCATCTTTCAATATACAGAAGCAAGAAGAAGAGGCAGAAGCAGAGGTAAGAAGAGACAGAATAGAGGAATACAGACAGTAGAGGTGAGAAATGAGAGATACAACTCAGAGTATATTGCAAGCTGTAAGAGAGAGAAAGATAGAAGGAGTACGTTCGTAGCCGATCCTTGGTGGTGTTCCAACGATCGTGTAGCCGTTTTATCTTGGGAGAGTGACGCCGGTGAAAAATCTACAACACCCTCGGTAGGCGGTGAATCATTCTTAAGGAAACTGCGTTTGCAGGACTCGGTTTGCAAATTCTATTCCTGTTATTTCTGTTATTTCATTTTTCTATAATTTCAGATTATTGTAATTGTTGAAAGTTAATAAAGATGTATTTTCTAGATCACCGAGCATGTATATATTTTAGTTTGGCGTTGGATTGTCTCCCAACAAACTTAAGAATGATTCAGTTTTAAAAACCTGCTCGATTTGGATTTTGTTTTCTTCTCCAGAAAATGCATGTTTATGCTTCTAACTTTTCGTGAGTATGTATAGGATTATGGATTCTAAATCTTCGTTAGAATATAAAAATATTTTCCTGTTTCGGATAATATGTTCAGATCAATCTAGATTGTGATTTGCTTTCCATCATAATCCAGTCGGTTTCTTGATCTGTGCGAAATTTGGTCGGTTGGGTCGACACCTTTTTCTTTTGTGCCGACACTTTTGACATTTTTAGCCGTTCGCGTCGACACCTTTCTTGTTTGTGTCGACCCTTTTTTCTTGTCTCGACCCTTTTTTCTTGTGTCGACCCTTTTTTCTTGTGTCGACCCCTTTTCTGATGGTGTCGACCCTAATCCTTCTGTCAGTATTGAGCAGAACTCTCGGTTCTTTTGTGTCGACACCTTTCTCAGTTTGTGTTGACACATTTCTCTGGTTGAACTCTCGGTTCTTTTGTGTCGACATATTTCTCTAGTTGAACTCTCGGTTCTTTTGTATCGACACCTCTCTCAGTTTGTGTCGACACATTCACTGGTTTCTATTTGCGTTGAACCTCTCAGTTCCTTTGTGTCGACTCATTTCTCAATTTGTGTCGACTCCTGAGTTGTTTGTGTCGACCCTTAGGCTGGTTGTGTCGACCCTTGAGTTATTTGTGTCGACCCCTGAGCCATTTGTGTCGACCCCTGAGCTGTTTGTGTTGACCCTTGGGCAATTTGTGTCGACCCCAGGGCATTTTTCTGTTGGTGTTAACCTTTTTTCCCATCAATGTCGACCTGTGATGCTTAACAGAGAACTGATCGGCTAAGGCCGTAGGCAGCCGTGCGCGGCTGACCCATTGAGGGCGCTGCCCTCAGACTCCCACCTAGGGGCGCTGCCCCTAGGAACCCCGCTAGGGGGCACGACCCCCTAGAACCCCAACCAGGGGGTGCGCCCCCTGGAACCCCGCCACAGGATGGACTATGTTTGGGGGAATTAAGTTTAGATTGTTAATCTATTCTTAGTGTTGACATTGGAAAGATCTAATATATGAATTGATCTTATTTCAGGAAACATATCGACTGAAAATCAAGGTGCTTCTGAAAAGAAAGCTGCTCCTGAAAAGCAAGTCGCTCCTATGCCTGGTGTTCCAACTGTTCCTTTATCTCATGTGGACAAGCCAGGAAAGTTTGGAGGAGGAGTTGACTTTAAAATATGGCAACAGAAGATGGTGTTCTACCTCACCACTTTAAATCTGGCCAGATGCCTAACGGAGGAAGCTCCAGTTGCTG
>JAOTRH010000025.1:14785878-14847245 GCA_034768845.1 Heliamphora exappendiculata | reverse complement strand
GAGAAGCCATCTGAGTCCGAGCAACAGCAAATGGGGCCTCCAGGGCTATATTTATAAGGTAGAAAAGGGCAAAAAATCAAAATTTTGGCAAAAAGGACAATACATGTGGCCACCGCCACCTTGTGAGTAGACGACCACCAACTCTAAAAAGCATAGTACAGTGACATCATTCCTTTGACCAGGCGACTGCCATGTTGAAGTGGGTGACCGCCAAGTAGACATTTTGGGAAAGTGGCGACCACCATGTTAAAGTATGGCGACCGCCATGTTTGAACATGACGAGTATGGGACAATTTACAGTTTGTGTGATCTGTGAGTTGTGACAACTAAACTATGCATCCAAGGCAAGTTTGAGCAGTAAATAAGAGAGAATCATGCATCGAACAGATAAGCAGATAAAAAATGGCATGAAGGCCCAAAAATGTAGTATAGTGTATCAGAATAAAAACTGGGGCACCCAGGCCCAATAGTCAACAAAATTGAGGCACGCAAACCTACGTATCAAATGTATGAAAATGTATCAGACTGGGGCACGCAGGCCCATAAAATGTAAATATAAAAACTGGAGGGGGAGAACTCTCTCTCTCAAGCATGTCTCGGGCGAACTCACCGGGAAGGGCCATCCTCGAAGAGTCTGTCAAAGTCATCACCATTGTCGCTGCTGGAGGAAGAAACAACTCTGGATCGACTCTGAGCAGATGAAACCGACCCTCTGGAACGAGCTCGAGAGGAAGCACGAGACCCGCGACCACGTGTCAGAACTGGAGCAGGGGCAGGAGCAGGGGGTGGAACAGTAGCAGCTATAGGTGGCTATCAAAAGAGACAAAAATAATAATGAGAAAACAGTACCAAAAAAATCAAATAGGACAAACACTTATCGGCCGTGGAGCAATAGGAACCCCAGCAGCGCGTAAAGCGGCATCCTGCTGACGAATAAGGATCCGCTGACCATGCATCACCAGCATGAGATGATCCAGCCAAGCCTGATCCGTCTGTTGAAAAATAAAGCAGAACTGAGTAATCTATGAATAAAAAAGGGCAAAAAAAAAGAAATAGTGAGAAAAGGGTCAAACCTGAGCATGCTCTGGTCGGAACTCTGAAGCTGGAGAAACTGGGATTGGAATGTCGAAATCATACCAGTCTACAAAAGAAGATACGGTCTAGGGTATCTCGACTCTCCTAACCCTAGCTCCACTAGCTGGACCAACATCTCCACCAGCCGGACCAGCATCAGCAGCAGCACCTCAAGCACCAATGACACCAATACCCACAGCCTCTTGTGCATGTCCTCGTCTCCTGCCCCCTGGGGCAACCGGGCCGGGTCCTAGTGGTCCCATCAGATGAGCCCGGGCCCAGGCCATGTAGTCTCCCTCCGCTACAAGCAGCTCCAAAGCTAGGGTCTCCACTGTCTCCAGCAGCAGGTCAACGGGGCCCAGATCCTTAGTCCGGCGCATATAGGCCGGAGGAACCACTGGGATCCGAAAGTCATCTAGGCCGAGAGACTCGCAAATCACTCACTCTCCCGATAGTACTCCCGCCCAAATGGACCCTCCAACAGGATACGCCTCACAGCGATGTCGCGGCTACGCATCAGATCTGCGCCAGCCCGATCCTCTACCCCCCTCCAGACATCCCAATGAACCTGTAAAGTACAAAATAATGCAAAGAACATTAAGACATACAGCATGATGAATAGTGTGCGGTAAACGGTGCCCAGTGCAGTACAGTACAATGCAGTGAACGGAATGAAGAACAGTGCAGTGCAGTACAGTGAACAGTGCAGTAAGCAGTATAGAAAGCAGTGTATTGAACAGAAAATAAAGATACCTGGTCGGGGGTCAGCCGGTCCAAAGACACCTAGAACCGGTCAAGATCCTTCCCTCCGGCTTTCTTTCCCTTCATCTCACAGGACCACTAGGCCGCACGGGGAATAACCAGAGGGTCTGCCGCAGAGTTTACCAGGACGTGAAGCCCGAGGAACTCATATGTCCATAACTGCAAAGAAGAAGATGTCAGCAAGCAGAAATAAAAAGATAACAGAAATGGGTGAAGAACTGCTGAAACTAAGTCGTACCTCCCAGACCCTCGAGTATCTCTCAATGCTGAGCTCCTAAGGGAACCGGGTCAGTGTTCTCATGAAACTGTAGAGGGTATCCAAAGCAGCAGCACCCCAATCGTACGAATCGACCCGATCAAGATGAGCCAGACCGCCCAAGTAATGTAATTGAACGGTATTCTCCTTGTTCGAAAATAAGGAGGTACCGAATATATACATAAGAAAGCCTCGGGCGACCCACTCGTAGTGGAGAGGCTCGGTGCACTGGAAGTGTCGGAAGCGGTCAAAGAATCAGGTGTATCTGACTCGATCTCGATTTATCTGCGCGGGGACAGCCCCGAGGAAATACAGCAACGCGTCGGCGGACTGCGCAATGGTGGGATCGAAGGGGATGGAAGCTCCTCCAACTCGGATGCCGGTGATGAGGGCAAAATCCAAAGGCATCAGTGTAGCCTCGAAGGTGGTGAAGTGGAAGGTGTTGGTGGTATCTCACCACCGCTCGACCAGGGCTGTCAGCCATACCCGGTCATTACTCGTCCTACCCAGCAGGGGTATGAAACGACCGAAACCAGAGGAATCAATGTAAGCCCGACTGGGAGTAGTGAGGGCATTATACCACTCCAACACCTCCCCGGAGGCAGAACCCCCCGAAGCCTCAGACATAATGACCAGCCTGTAAAAGAAAACAGATAGAGAACATATAAAGAACAAGTCAAGCAAGTAAAGTGTAGAAAATATCTGATCCAAGCTCCGTACAATCCTCGAAAAGTGATTCAAACTCGGTATTTGGACCCGGAACCTTCAAACCAATGAAATTTTGACGAACCATTGAAACTTGCTGCCCAAGTAAGGCGACCGCCAACTCTCTTTATGGCGCCCGCCATAGAACTTTGTAGAAACCCTAGCCTAAAGTGGCAACCACCACCTTCCATCATGGCGACCGCCCACTCCCATTGTGGCGACCGCCATAGAACTTTGAGGAGCCTTCCAAAAACATGGCGACCGCCATCTTTGATTGTGGCGACCGCCAACTCCAAATGGCTTAACGTGTCCCAAAACATGGCAACACCTCATTGGTTGAAGAATTCTATAAATACCGTATCCTAACGTACATTTTCAGTACGAATTTTGAGTGAGAGAGACTCTACCGATATACCGAGCAATCCCGAGCCCCGACGCCGAAACCCTGTCGAACCTCCGACCAACGTTAAAATCTTGCTTGGATCACCACTCGAGGATTGGCACGCCGAGACACATTCCACAACTTGAGAATTTCTCGGCAATCTAGGTACTCCATTTAGATCCTCAGTCCTTCTAACTCCATTTCCTACCTCTTTGGAGTGATCGAGTTAATTCGATTATTTCGCTATTTATTTCATTTTACAATTGCTTACATAATCGTTTTAATTCATTTATAATGAATATGTTTAGTTTGTTTAATTTTGCTTAGCTTGTTCACTTAAATTTAGTTGTATTACTTATTTACTTACATTAAGTTTAGTAAACCCATTAAATAAGTGCAAATATATTTTGACAATTACAACTAATTAATGTTGTTAATTGTTATAATAATATACTTACATCTGTATGGATATAGTTGTCAATACTATATTCATATTTGATAATTAAAATAGTTATAATTAATCTATTTTAATCTTTGAGTATTAATTTCATTCATTAGTGCATTCCTTTTTTTATAATGTAATTTAAATTTCTTGTAATGTTACAATCATTCTTTTTTTTTTTTTTAATGTAGATTTCATCTTCATCTCTAATGTCCTATTTTATTTTTTTCTTTTCTTAAAACCCAAAAATCACAAAAAGACTTTCAAACAAATTTCTACTTTTAATAAAATTATAACTCTTTTATCCATTTCATTTCTTTTATTTTCTTCCTTTTTTTTCATTTTATTTTATTTTCTTTTGCAAATATAAAATGTGAATAAGTTAGATCTTCTTTTATTAAAAAGTATTTTCTAAACCTTCTTATTTTGGTTTAATCAATCTTTTGTAAGCTTTTCTTTTATTTCCTTTCTTCTTTATAACAAAATTTCAAATGTTTGCTTCTTAAATAGAAAATGTTTGTTATTAGATTTTATTATTTTAGTTTGTAATATATGTTTTTTACATGCTTTCTAAATCTTTTAGATAATTAAATAATGTACATATTTTACATGTTAGTTTAGTGTCTCAAATTGTGTAGTTTATTTTCTTTAACAATTCATGTTGAGGTAGTTTTAGCAACTTTAACATATTTTTTTAAACCAAATCATACTAACTTAGGTTGTTTAAATAATATTGCATGTGCGTATGTGTTTCATGTATTCTTTAGATAGAAATTGCTGTTGGAATTTTGTGAATTCATTGACAATTGAATTTCAAAATTCAATAGTAGAATTCAATTGAAATTGCTGTTGGAATTTTGTGAATTCATTGACAATTGAATTTCAAAATTCAATAGTAGAATTCAATTGCAATTGAATTGGCTATTTAATTGACCATTGAATCCTGAAAATCAATACCACTCATGGCTATTGATTTTTCTGTAACCTCCTCCATAATGGAGGGACTGTCATCCCATTCAGAGAAAGAGAAGAGAAGGTAGAGAAGAAGAGACAGAACAGAGAAAAAGGAAGAAGACAGTAGAGGTAAGAAAGGAGAGATACATGACTCGATTATATTGCAAGCTGTAAGAGAGAGAAAAATAGAAGGAGTACGTTCGTAGCCGATCCTTGGTGGTGTTCCAACGATCGTGTAGCCATTTTATCCTGAGAGAGTGACGCCGGTGAAAAACCTACAACACCGTCGGTAGGCGGTGAATCATTCTTAAGGAAACTGCGTTTGCAGGACTCGGTTTGCAAATTCAATTCATGTTATTTCTGTTATTTCATTTTTCTGTAATTTCAGATTATTGTAATTGTTAAAAGTGAATAAAGATGTATTTTCTAAATCAGCGAGCATATATATATTTATTTTGACGTTGGATTGTCTCCCAACAAAGACTACCATGTCTAACTCAATAAATTCATTCATTTGTTTATCAAAACTTAACATGATAGATGCCATTTTATTTAAGATGAAAGAATACAAAATAGAAAATCGCCCAAATAATTAAATGAGGGTCAAAAGGGTTTCTACACTAATGAGACATGCCAAGCATACAATTCCCATAATAAAATATTGCTTAATTTTTGTGGGAAAAAAGATTAAAAAGTAAAAAGCAACATGCTTACTAACTATTTTATTACATATATGTATATCGTCAAGTCTACAGAGAAAAAATTACATTCAAGCGAAACAAAAAAAAACAGTTGTTCATGTCTTGAAACGTCAAAAGAGTGTTTTGCTAATATATCAGCAATGGTATCTGCACGGATTCAGCCACACACTTTCTCACAAAAGGCTAATCCAATCATGCTTGTGAAGTCCACCTCTCGTGATAGGGGTGTGGTCGAATTTGTGCACTTGATATATGCACTTATATTTTTCGATATTATATAATTTTTTTGGGTACTTCATATATATGTGTGTGTGTTACTATTAAAACATGTTTTCGTTAAGTTTTACACCTTGCAAGTTGGGTCAGACGCAAGATTTTTAAACCATATTGAGTCAGCTACAACCGATTCATCATCGTTGTTGCGGTGCCACTCCCATAATGCATGGGTCGCATTCTTCACCTTAAATTGGCCATGCCCAAAACTAGCCTCCCTGAATATTGATATTTTCGGTTGTGGGTCTATGTACCTATAAATAGAAGAATTTTATCAAGTTGCGAACAAAAGAAAATGATATTCACACTCTCTTTTTAAAAATGGGCTCGAGTCACCTTCATTTCTTGAAAAAAAAAATTAAATTTTTATTTCAATACATTACTCGGTAAAAATCAAAAAATTAAATCATTAAAATCCAAAATCAGTGGTCTGCAAATGATAATTCATAAGATTTCCCATAAATAATTTGGAAAACTCTCTCCTTACAAAAAAAAAGTGCAAAAACTCATTCTTAGATTCATTTTATTTTTAAAATGTTAGTGTATTTAAGATGTGTATAAACCTTTTCTTGAGAAAAAATTAAATAAAAATAATTGTCTTTCTAAAGAAATTAAATAATATAATTTAAAAGTTTATTTTTTTTGTAAAAAGTAAATTTTTTTAAAAAAAGTCGAACACGAACTTACTCTGTGGCTAGGCCTTCGTGGTTGCCGCCGTCCCCAATGGTGATGTACGTGGGACCGCAGTCGTTGGGTTTCTCTTTGTAAACTCGACTCTGACATTAAGAGAAAGAGAGAAGGTTATATGGGTCTTTTTCGTAATAAAAATTGATTATATTAAAAAGTAGAATTAAACTATAAAATCCAAAAAAAAAAAAAACAAAAGAAACAACGTTGCTAGCATGCACCAAAAAGCATGAAAAAGAAACACGGAAATCAAGTTATGTGTTACAATTTAGGCCCCGTTTGGCAATTTCACTTTCAATGAAAAAAATAATAATATTCATAGAGACAGTAAATCACCAATCGAATACTAACAGATAGAAGAGTTGAAACTCTTACCGGGAGAAATTGAATGGCATTAAACTCTGCCCGGTAGGAGTATCAACTCTTTTGTTCGTCTATAATTGATTGGTGATTGGTGATTGGTGATTGGTGAGAGCACAGTTGGGGGACAAAGGTTAGAGGAAAAATGGTGGGGAATTGGTATAGGCGAATCTGGTGTAGGTTTATGATTTGGGATAATTACTTATAAGTTTAATTTTTAGTTTTTTTAGTGCATTTAGGTCACTTAATAGTTGTTTTAATTTTTTAAATTCATTATTTTAAAAGTTTTCAGACCTGTGATCTTTTAATTTAATACTTAACAATTTTATGAAAAAAATCACCATTAATACTCATAGTTTTCGGATTAGTACAAACCTTCGTTATATCAGCACTATTTATCAATTCTAAGTCGCTAGCGATGACCTTTTTCAACCACCGCCAACAATTTTTTTCGGTCACCACCGGTAACTTTTCCAATCAACACCGATGACTATTTTTCGACAACTTCGCTGCAATCGTTTTTTTTTTATGACTCTTCGGTGATGGTTTCTGGTACTTTTTGGCAACCTTCGACAGTTCTGTTTAACTTCTTCTATGACCCACAAAATATATGAATTTTACTGTGTGTTGTATTCAAATAGTTAAATTTATTCCCGTTCACTTATTCCTAGATGATAACAGATAAAATTATTTTTGATTTTATTACAAGTTAACACTAAAGATAAACTTCACTATTCATAATATTTGAACAGTGAAATTTATCTTTATTCAATTATTTCTAGCTATAAACAGATAAAATTATCTCTGATTTTATTTTAAGTGAACACTGAAGATAAACTTCACTATCCGTTGTATTCAAACGATGAAATTTATCTCTGTCTACCTATATTTTGGGATGCACATATATAGCCATCGGAGTTGGTCACTCGCTAAATTTGGTGGTTGAAGGTCATTGAAAAAACACTAGAATTGATCGTCGGAAGTCGTCGAAATTAGTCACCAGAAAATCACCAAAATCGCAAATTGAAAGTCGCTAGAGTTTCATTAGAAATCTTCGCCTGAGTCGATTGCTAGAATCATCAAAGGCCGAAGGTCGTCAAACGTGGTCAGTAAAGCTCGTGTGACGATCGCCGAAAGTGGTCCCTGAAACTCACCAGCAGTTGCTAGATGTGAAGGTGGAGAGATGTGGGTATTGAGATGGAGAGATAAAGTGATGAGGTGAACAGATGAGTATTTAAAGTAGTATAAGTATTTTGATTCAATTTGACCAAATGAATTTTAAGAGTTAGTTTTTTTAATTATTAAACTTAATGTTATATAAAATATTAATTATCGAACACTAAAAACTTAAAAACTCTTTATAATTTTAGTTAACCTGTGTTATTTTTAATTAACCCGTAAGAAAGTTAACGTAATTTACAGGAAGAAAGGAAGGAAAAGGAAGCTTACAAAGCGCTCATAGGCGTGGACGTGGCCAGCAAACACAACATCAACACGAGCTCCATAAACCAAATCTTCCATCGCTGCCTTCATATCAACCGACTCGCTCTCCCCCTGATGAGCCTCATTCGAATTGTACCACGGCGCGTGGACAAGCACCACCACCCACGGTGTCTTCCCCCTGTCCACCTTCCCTAGATCCGCCTTCAACCACCCGTACTGAGCGGAGCTGGTACCAAAATCCGTGTACGAACCCAACATAACCACGTGAACTCCGGCGACTTCGAACGAATAGTACAAGTTGGAGGAGGAGCCGCTCTCCTCAAACGGAACGCGCCACCTCGCGTTGTAGGAGGTGAAGGCGGTGGGGTGGAGGAGGGCGATTTTCTCGATCTCGTGGTTGCCTTGGGTCACCATCCATGGGCGTTGGCTCGCCAGTGGCTCCACCAAGCGGCCGAATGAGTCCCACCGCGGCTGGTCGGTGTCGGCGTAGGAGAGGTCTCCCGGAAGTAGGAAAACGTCGTAGTTTGAGTTCGTAATGTGTTGAAGGGTTGAGCTGGTCCAGTCTGTTTGCCCAAGATCACCTGAAAAATGTATAATTAGATTGAGTAATTATTCGTTAATCCTAAAACGCCATATTACATTTTCTACGTGAAGATCTTATCTAATTAGATTGTGAACCGACATTTTGTTTAAATAATATAAATTTATTTTTATTAAATAGTTAAAAAATTAAAAAAAATCCACTTAATGTACATTACACATTTTTATTTGGCAGAAATAATATATGGACAATACCACATAATGCTATGTGAGTACTAAATAATTTTCTAATTAAAATATCTCTAATCACATTGCGTAAATTCTAATTAATTAACTCTCTAAACTACGTAAAAGATGTTTTAAAAAGTCACTTTTAAATTTACAACTCTAATCATATTTTTTATTTTAAGAGGTCATGTTCTTTTTTTTTTTAATTTAACTTTTAATATAAAAAAATTAATAAGAATAATTTATTCTCTTAGCACTCAATTTAACTTTTGCATGCTTTATTTCTTATTTTAGTTTTCTGGTTGCATCTAGTTTTTGTAAGACAAGTCTGGAAATCAAAAAAATAAAAAATAAATATCAAAAGCACCAAATATAGAATACCTCGTATTCAAGGCCGGCCCTCACGTGGTGGCCACGAAGCGGCAGCCTTAGGCCTCCAAAATTTGCCCAAAAAATAGGGCTCAAAATTTTTAATGCCCTTAATCTAAGTTTTGTATAAAATTAAGTAAAGATTTTATTAGAATCAAAGGGTACAAATCCAAATTCAAGGACTTAGAGAAAATATATTTTATATATTAGAAGTATTAAAATTTTAGTCTTGGTTTTGTATTTATAATTGTCTCAGAAACAAAAAATTCAAAATAAAAATTAATCAAATCTAATTTGTAGTCAATTATATAACAAGAAAACGTTGAATAAAATAGTAATATTGTTCTTTGAAAAAGAAATGATATATAAGCTTAATTATATCCTTTTAATTAATAATTTTAGAACAAAATATACTAGAAGAATAGTATATAAGTGATTGTTTACTACTATTGATCCAATCTTTTAATTTTGTTTTAACATTATAGTTTTCGATTTTTTTAAGATCAACATTGCTTTTGATTTTGTTTGACGTTATTTTAGTTATAAATTAGATATTAATAAAATATAAAGCAATAAAATAATTTGTATTATTTAAAATTTTAAAATATTTATGCATATATAGGGCTCATTTTTAAATGTGTGTTTAGGGCCCCCACTTAATCAGGGTCGGTCCTGTTAGTATCCCATGGTATATTATGCTGGGTTATAGTCGTATTTTGGATTTTATATCCAAAGTTTTTTGAAGCACCAAATATTGGATTTCTTGAATCTATCCAATTATATATCATATCCTGACCATTTAATCTTGCACACAAATAAGTTCTAAGTGGCGAAGGAACATGTATAATGATCACCCTCATAAATGTAAGAAAAATGACTGAATAAATCGATTAAATCAAACTAAATAATTTTAGACAATTTATAATATAAATTGGTTCGTATTATTTAAAATAAGAAAAATAGCTTTTTTAGTTTTAAAGAGGTTTAATGAATATTAAATAAAAAAACTAAAATTGATCGATTCAACATGTATACAGATACAATAAACATACTGATGAGCGATGTTTGGTCTAAAAAACTTAAATGGATGTTTGGCTTAAAAATTTTTAAAAAATCATTAGAGACGAAAAAAATTACAAAAAACTTATTAAGTTAGTTTTTCCATCTTATTTGAACTTTTTATATTTTTTGATAAAAAAAATTTATTTTTTGAATTTCTTATGACGAAAGAATCTAAAAAGTATAATAATTTGGATTAATGCAAAAAAATTTACTAAAGACAAAAAAAAATTGTATAAAAAAGTATGTTATTTTTGAATAAAAAATACAAACAAAATTTCATAGAAATTGAATTTCAAATTCCTACATTTTCTCTTAGATCTTATTGTTGGGTTTGTGGCTCGAATTTTCTAAGAAAACCAACAGTCCAGAAGCTGGCGTTCGCTGAGCGCTTGAGCGCATGCCAATCCAGAAGTTGGCGCTCGCTGAGCGCTTGAGGGCCTATCTGGCACTTGCTGGGCGCTTGAGCGCCTGGAGGACATAATAGCGCGCTAGATAGGCGCTTGAGCGCCGCCGTGACGTCCTGAAGCATTTTTTTGGGGGTTTTGGTTGTGGCTTATAAATATGGACCATATAGTTCATCTAGAGTAGAATGAAAAATGTGTGTAAGTTGTCTAATACTTAGATAGACTTAGAAAGGCTAGAGAGAGTATAGAGAGAGACAGAGAGGCTCAGTTTGCGGCTATACACAGAGATTGTGAGGTTGAGAGTAAAAATTTGTATTCTATATTTGAGAATAGTGGATTGTTTCTTCTCCCGTGGAAGTAGGCAGTCAGCCAAACTACGTAAATCTTGTGTATTTTAGTTGTTCTTGGTCTTTCGTGATTGCTATTATGAATTGAAACTTACGTAGATTATCATTTGGTTATCCAAGTCTATTGATCTCATTTTTAAAAATTTAAGCCTAAAATTTCCAACAGTGGTATCAGAGCCAACGGTTGTTGAAGATCCAAAGTCGTTGTGGAATATCATAGTTGATTATTGGCTTAATCACAAGTTGCAGTAAAGATGAGGAACATCAAATACGAAGTTGAAAAGTTCAATAGTAAGAATAACATCTCTCTGTGGCAGAGGCAGATGAAGGATATGTTGATCCAGTAAGGAGTATCTAAGGCGTTACTCGGCAATGCGAAAAAACCAGAGAAGGTGATCGATGACGATTGGGATGACTTTGATTGCAAGGCCGCGAGTTCGATTAAGTTGAATCTAGAAGACGAGGTTATTTATAATGTGCTCCATGGAGAGACAGCCTACGAGATCTGGCAGAAATTAGAAGATCTCTACATGAAGAAGAATCTGAACAACAAGTTGTACGTGAAGAAACAACTGTATGGACTGCAGATGCGAGAAGGTACAAAATTATTAGAATACTTGAATACGTACAATATACTCATCACACAGTTATCCAATTTTTGAGTAAAGGTTGATAATGAGAATAAGGTGATCCTCTTCCTGGCATCGCTTCCAACGTTCTATGATCATCTGGTGACAATTTTGATGTACATGAAGGACACTCTAGAGTTAGAAGAGGTCACCGGGGCTCTTTTGTTGCATGAGAAGATAAAGAGAGACAACGAATATGATGCAGAAGATGTGCTGATGGTTAAGTCTAAGTCAAGCAGAGGAAGGAGTAGATCAGGTGAATAGAGTTCTAACAGTGGTAGATCTCAATCCAAGTCATGTGCAAGAAGGGATGTTGAGTGCTTCTATTGCCACAAAACTGGTCATTATAAGAGTCAGTGCTAAGAATGGAAGCAGCATCTTGAGGAAAAGAAAAAGGGTAAGAAGACTGCAGAAACTGTTAGTTTTGTTGAAGAATCGTCAGACGGTGACTCAGAAGGTGAAGTACTCTCAATTTCCTTAGATTTAAGCTTTCTGTCAGAATTATGAATTTTAGATTCAGGATACTCATACCATATATGTCTAGTCAGAGAATATTTTCATTCATATAAGTCTTGCAACGGGAATACAGTTCTAATGGGGAATGAGTTAGTGTGTCAGTCAGTTGGAATTGGTACGGTCAAAATTAGGATGCTTGACGGGGTTGTAAGAACTTTGGAGAATGTCAGGCATGTTCCGGAGTTAAAGAAAATTTTGATTTCTTTAGGAACATTAGATTCTCTAGACTATGAATTCACAAAAAAATGTGGAGCAATGAAAATTAGCAAATGATCATCAGTTATCATGAGAGGGCAAAAAGTGGATGATCTCTACAGATTGGTAGGGGACACGATGATAGGTAGAGTTACCACTATCACACATATTGATTTCAGTAGGAACGGCACAAGACACAGACATTTGGGGCTTGGTCAGGTTGACGAGCAGAGTATGTCAGAAAGTCAAAAGAAAAGTATAGCAGTAAAGGTGGAGTTCAGTCAGAAAAGCTCATCTAGAAAATCGGGTGATTGTGTTCAAGTCAATAGCAGAGGGAACAGCCAAGTGGAGAAACTTCATCTTACAAGAAAGCTACAGGAAGCATAGGAACAGTTCAAGGGCAAGTAGCAGTATCAGAGAAGGTGAAGTCTTCACAAAAGGATGAAAAGTTAAAGTTTGAAAAATTGTCCAAGAATGAGAAGACTGTTGACTGCAAGAGAGTCAAATCCAAGTGTGGCTTGGATTTGGTTCGAGTCTATTCAGCTTGAAGATTTAGAGAAGGTGGAGCACTCATACCCGAAAAAAGGAGTACAGGTCGACTCAACACCAACAGTTCTTCAAGATGGTTGAGAAATTCAAGCTAAGGTGAAAATTGTTTGTGATTTGAATTTTTCAAGAAAACTAGCAGTTCAGAAACTGGCGCTCGTAGAGCGCTTGACCGCTTACTAGTCCAGAAGCTGGCGCTCGCTGGGTGCTTGAGCGTCTAGAGGTCAGAATGGTGCGCTAACTGGGCGCTTAAGCTCCGCCGCGACGTCCTGAAGCGTTTTTTTGAAATTTTTGGTCATTGCTTATAAATATGGACCCTATAGTTCATATAGGGTAGAATGAAAAATGTGTGTAAGTTGTTTAATACTCAGAGAGACTCAGAGAGAGATTAGAAAGAGAATAGAGAGACACAGAGAGACTCAATTTGAGGCTATATACAGAGATTGTGAGGTTGAGAGTAAAAACTTGTATTACATATTTGAAAATAGTGGATTGTTTCTTCTCCCGTTGAAGTAGACAGTCAGTCGAACCACGTAAATCTTGCGTATTTTGGTTGTTCTTATTCTTTCGTGATTGCTATTGTGGATTAAAGTTTACGTGGATTATCATTTGATTATCCAAATCTATTAATTTTATTTTTAAGAATTTATGCCTAAAATTCCCAACATTTATTTCTAATCAAGTTGTCTTTTATTTTTTTTTTTAAAGTAAGATTGGTATGAACAAATACAAATTTGTTTCAAAATTTTCATCTCACCCAAACAAATGTGCTAAAATATTTTTTCTTTCTTTCATTTAACCTCCGAAGAACTCTCTAGCATATCATCTTTTAATGTCTCTTGCCTAGCGACTTCTTTCGAGTGGTTTCCCAGCATGAGAAAAAAGAAAATATGCACCCCTTCCCAGGAGATAGAGACGCAAACTTTTTTATGAATTTTTTTTTATTTTTAATAAAATATATCACCTCATTTGAAATAATTATTTATTTCTTTTATTTTACTTATATTCATTCTTAGTAAAAAAAATTATCGTCTAATGAAATTATTATTCTTTTGACTTCTCTCATCAAAACGTGCTAAAAAAATAAAATAAATGTACAAATATAAAAAAAAGTTTAAAAAGTCAAAAATAATCCAAAATAATTTAATAATTCAATTGTTTTGTTACTTATTTTTATATTTAGTGAATTTTTTTACTTTTAGTCAAACAAAATTACCTTTTCTGGTCATCTTAGCTAAACAAATCAAGAAAATAAAAAAAATAAGTAAAAAAAATGAAAAAAAAAATAAGTTTTTACATTTTTGGATCATCTCATTGAAAGAATTAAAAAACAAAAAAAATTAATCAAAAAATTTAAAATAAATAAATAAAAATATCGGCCGATAAAAATACCTGAAATGGCGAAGTTGATGGGAAATTGAGCCGGTGGGGTTCTGAAACTGAGCTTCCGGTCTGAACCGGAGCCGCAGCGGTAATAATAGACCGTGCTGGGCTCCAATGGGCCAATCACCACGTCATGTATATGACCGGACTCGTACAGAAGATAACGATAAGACGACGTCGTCCCGCTTGCAGAAAATCCATATACACCCGGAGAAGTGCCGTAACTGACCGTCGCCGGAGCGTCGTCGCCGGTAATCCATGATATTCTCATCTTGTCTTTTCCGACCAGAGATACGTGCACCTTCAAGGGGAAAAATCCAAGTTTATAATTATTTTATTTTTTAAAAAAAAATCTTTGGTGAGAAATTTGGATACCAATTAGCCCCTTTTTGGATTTTTTTAAAAATATTTTTTAAAAAATAATAGAATATCTTTTAAACCATAGTCTTTAGCATTTCCAAAAAGCCACATTTTTTTTACTCTGATTGGCATTTCAAATAATTTCATATTTTTTAAATAAAATAAATATAATACCCTCAATACAAGAAATCAACTCTTTTAATTTTTTTTTAAAAAATCATACTGATATCACAAACACTATAACTTAAAAAAGTTCTAATCTAAATAAATTATTTTAAATAAATTTTTAAATTTTTTTAAATTAAATCTTTTAAAAGTTATTTTTTTTAAATATTTCAAACAAGGCCTTAGATTTATAAAATCAGCTAAATTAGTCGAGTTCAGTTAAATAATTATTAAGTATTTTAATAATACTACATAACATATATTTATTGTTAAAAAAAAATACATTTTTCAAAAACCCAATCATGCACTCAACTTAACTATGCACTCAACTTAACTATCATAAGTTAGGAGGGAAGATGACTACCTTAAAAGATCAAATGTCAAAACTCTCTTTAATTTAACTATCATAAGTTAGGAAGTGAAAAGATAACTAACTCATAAGAAGGTTAAATTTCAAATTTTTTTCACTCTTTAGGTCTCTCGTCGGCCATTAGCCATGAGATTTGTTTTTCAATAATTTGGCGATTGGAGCACGTGAGACTTTATTATCTTTTTTATCGTTTGACTCTTTTTTCTTATTTTGTGACTATATATTTTTTAAGCTCGTACATTTATAATAAATGAAAAAATTTAATTGTGTTAGCACGTGTTATTTCTCCTATTATAACATGTCAAAAAAGAAATTGTATTAGCACGAAATAAGAACTAAAATAGGAAGTTAGTATAGTGAAATTATTAACTTATAAATTATAATTAAAAAAATATAATTATAACTTAAAATACATTCTACATATGGAATCGTGAAAGTGTTACGGAATTGAGAAAACAAAGAATTGATTTGTGGGTAAACGGAGAGGAACCAAGAAAATAAGAAATTTAAATATAAATATAAATATATAAAAATAATAAAAATAAATAATTTGAGAGAAGTTCTTGTTAAAATAATAATAATAATAATTTTTAGAAAAAAGTTTCAAAACTTTTCTTGAAAACTGTATTTTTATTTTATTTATTTTTTAACATCAAAGTTTTAATTGTAAATTTTTAAAACTCAAAACGTTTAAAAGGTTCAATGCCTTTAAGATAAAGTTTAATGGATTGTTTTAAAGTTTTTACCGTTACCATGCATGGGTTTGTTTTAGTGGTTTTACTGCCTTATAGGAAATTATCAAGATAATTGATTTTAAGTCTCAATAAATGCACATAGTTTTTTCCTCTTTCCTCCTTACCAGCAATTGTTTTGGATCAATGGATTTTTATTTTGTTTTATTTTAATCTCAGGCAATTGGGTTATGATTGGTTTATCTCTTCTTGATGGGCGTAAACATCAAAAAAAAGGAATGTTTGTGAAGTTTTTGAGTTGTATAGATGGATATATTGATGAATCGGCTCACTTGAGTAAATGACTCGACCAAATTGACAATGAGAAAATCAAAAAAAATCTGTATGAGATAATGATAGGACACGACGAAACTCAAGGAGCAATAATGATCATCGAGAACTTTCTTGGAATTTGAATTGAGCAATGAAGTCAAGCTACTC
This sequence comes from Heliamphora exappendiculata, assembly GCA_034768845.1. Taxonomy (NCBI): domain Eukaryota; kingdom Viridiplantae; phylum Streptophyta; class Magnoliopsida; order Ericales; family Sarraceniaceae; genus Heliamphora; species Heliamphora exappendiculata. The sequence continues at coordinate 14,830,920 of JAOTRH010000025.1, read as the reverse complement.
GAGCTCTAATGACCGAGTAGCTCAAGAAAATATGTCGTGCATCTTAATCGGATATGTTTTCAAGGCAACCAATTCAGGCGTATCGTTCGAGCAAACAAACTCCTCAATTAAAAAAAAGGTTGATAAAGGACAAAGCAAGCCCAAAAACCCAAAGAGGCAAAGTGACTCGAGTTAATCGAGTCGCTTGCAGTTACTCGAGCCACTCGGGTTGAAATCACCCATAATCAAATAATTAATACTTAAGCTAATTACTCGAGTTATGAGCAATCACTGATTCTACTCCGTCACTTCTATTTGAAGGAATTGACCAAGTATTACGAAAAAACGTTTCACTCGGACTCGGGTTACTCGAGATATTAGTGACTCGAGCTATTGGGACCTCCAGTAGCTCGGTTGGCTATTACTGACTATTACTACCCCTTGTTAATTAACTCCAAAACAAGGGACAAGAAACATGGCACAGACTATGTAAATGTAGCCCAGACTACGAATGAATAGCACATACTATGTGATTATATGACAATGGTACATAGCATGAATACAGCACAGACTGTGAGTATAACTCTAACTACCTGATTATGATGACATAAACACAGACTATGTGGTCCAACATTGATTGGATGGCAGAAACAATATAGCACAGACTATATGATCATAGATTCCCTTGAGAATCAAAAAATGTCCCAGAGACAATGAAGATAATAGCAGTACACTAAATTTTGCACGGAACATTGGGAGACATGTAGCTTGGTGGCTAAGAAAAAAATCTTGTTGAACCATGGGATACCCCCGGCCCACCTACTCAAATTACTCAAGTGGCCCGAAGTCACTCAACTCGAGTGGGGCGAGTACCCATTGGGTGTTCATGGGTTAACCTAGTCGAGTTAGAGTAGAACACTGATTCTAAATATTCAGATAAGATTTTATAATCTTTGAGATATTTTTATGATCTGATGATATCTATTAAAGAGTCCCGTTTTAATCTTAATAGTTCCATCAAATGGTTATAAATAGCAAGGATGGTCGCACTCTTATTTCACGATTTCGTTGATTCATTGAGCTTCTGTTCAACGTGTTCATACTTCCAGATACTCCATTATCGACTAATCTTCTCCTTCACCCAACCATCTTTCGGTCTCTGTTATGTGTTTTTGATTATTTTACATATTTCGTCTATTAGGTATTTAATAATTATTTTGTTCCTAAAAGAACCCTATAGGATCTATCTTGGAGTTGTAGGAGTCCGTTGGTACCTTCACGTAGGGAGAAACTCCTGTTTTAGGACAGTGTCCAACACGTCATCCATTTGCTCTCAGGCCCGATATATCATTACCTTTGTTTAAGTTTATAATTTACTTTCGTAGCTGTAACTTCTTTATTCCAAATATTGTCTTAATTTCTTTATTTTTATTAAGCTAACAGTTCAATATATTATTTTTATTAATCTAATGGTTCAATATATTATTGTGTAGATCTTTATTCCAAATATTGGCACGTTATTGAAGGTGAAAAAAATCCTCGACAATGGAATATATGGATCGAGCTGTCTGAAGAGGCGTGTAGTAGTTTTGCAGATTGAAGAAAAAATCGAGAGGCTCAGTAGACTACTCGACCACTGCTCGATGACCACTTGAGCAGTATGTGCAGGTTTGCGCTTTTAAGCACTGATTAGGGTTTGCGCAGCGTAAGGTTTTTAGATTGTTTTAAGATCTGTTCTCTCCTCTCTAGCCCTAGAACACCTGTATTCTATTCTCTATTGGTTTATAGTAAGAGTGTGAGTCCGTGGACGTAAACACTACTTACCAAACCATATAAATACTGTGTGTCTTTTTGTGTGGTTGTTTTGCTTTCTTGTTTGTTATTCTTCTGTAGCTTATGTGCGCGATTCAACGAGTGGCTAATTGATTGGATTTGATTGGGACTTTGATAGAATCCGCAACAACTAGTATCAGAGCAAGGTTCGAAGGTTGAAGAATGCAATATGACAAAAGAAGGAAAGATCAAGATCAAAAAGTTCAATAGTTTGAAATTTGCCCTTTGGAGGATGCAAATCGATGACGTTCTGTACCAGAAGGACTTGTATTAACCATTAAACGGTGAGAAATCTGAGAAAATGACGCTTAATGAATGGGAGGTATTGGATTAAAAAGTTTTGGGGACGGTGCGACTAAGTCTTGCACCGAGGTGATTTCTAAAGAAGACAATGAAGAATTTTCTAAAGGTGTTGGAGAAGATTTATGAAAATCCCTCTATATTGAATAAGGTATACTTGATGAAAAAGTTATTCAACTTGAAGATGCTGGATGATGACGTCATCGCCGAACATCTCAATGAATTTAATTCCAACACCAATCAGTTAGAGTCGGTTGGGATTAGTTTTGATGATGAGGTCAGAGCCCTAGCTCTCTTTTCAAGTATGCTAGAAACCTAGAGCAGCCTGGTTATGGCAATGCGTAACTCCTCGGCATTAACAAAGTTGAAACTAGAGGACGTTGCTGGGTTTGTTATAAGAGAGGAATCACGCAAAAGAACAACGTGTGAATTGTTGACATCAGGTTCAGCCTTAAACAATGAAGGAAGAGGAAGAAAGAATGATAGAAAGAATCATAAGCACTGAAAAAATCACAGATAAAAGTCACGAGGTAGATCACGGTCGCGGGCTGGTAAGCAAAAATCTAGTGGCTATTAAACTGTGGACAGAAGGGTTATCTAAAGAAGGACTGCAAGGTTCCGAGAAAACAACGGAATGAAGCAAATCAATGTGATAAGGCTACAATTAATATTTCATATGAAGAAAACGTAGATGCTCTAATTTGTGCTATGGATTCGAGAAATTAATTCGTAGATCGTTAACTTGAGAGCATCATTCCATGCTACACCTTGCATGTATATACTTCATGGGTATGCGAAAGGAAATTTTGGAAAAGTATATTTGGTGGACGATGAGACTTGTAGTATAGTCAGCAAGGGTGAAGTGCAAATCACACATGCCAACGGTATAGTACTGAAGCTGAAGAATGTTAGACACATGCATAGTCTAACAAGAAACTTGATCTTAGTGGGTCAATTGTCGGAATCCAGGATCGTGACATCGTTCAAAAGAGATTCCTAGAAGATGAGCAAAGGGTCATTGGTTTTGGCCCGGGGGAAAAAATGAGGGCACATTATATGTATCATCGAATTCTTACAGTAGAATAACAGTTGTGGCATTAGGGGTTGACGTCGGTATGTGACACAGGCGACTTGGTCACATAAGTAAGAAATGAATGAAGGTTATGGCTCAGAAAGGGAAACAACAGAGTTTAGAATCGGTGAATTTAGAGTTCTGTGAAGATTGCATCTTCGGGAGGAGAAAAAGGTCAGCTTTACAAAGGAAGTGAAGAATCCAAAGGCAGAATAGTTGGAGCTGGTTCATACTGACATATGGAGACCATCTCAAGTACCTTCCCTTGGTGACCCAAAGTACTTTGTAACCTTCATTGACGATACTACTAGGAATTGTGGATTTATTTCTAGAAGAACAAATCTAATAAATTTTGCATATTCAAAAACTGAAAAGCCTTAATTGACAATGAGACAGGTCAGAATTTAAAATGTCTAAAGTCTAATAATGGTGGTAAGTACTTCATTAGAGAATTTGAGGATTACTGTACAGCTAACAAGATCATGAGACTAAAAACTGTTCCAATGAAGCCGAGGCAGAACGGGATGGTGGAACGCATGAACATAACGATCATGGAACATACCCAGAGTATGAGGTTGCATGCTGAGTTGCCAAAATAGTTCTATGCAGACGTAGTAGGTACAACAGCAGACTTGTCAACATGGACTGGGAAAAAGGTAAAATTTTTCCCGATAAAATTGAATTGTGGACTACCAGAGGAAGCATGGACCGGAAAAAAGGTAAAATTTTCTCATTTGCGTACTTTTGGATGCATAGTCTATGTACATATTGAGTCAAAGAACAGGGGAAACTTAACTCTAAATCTCAAAAATGTGTGTTTATTGGCTATAGTACAGATAACTATAGTTATAAGCTGTGGGATCTGAAAAATAGGAAAATAGTTAGGATAATGGATGTTATATTCAATGAGTAAGGTGAGACAATAGATGATTCAGACTATGCTGTGTTTGATGGATCGTCTAGCAAAATCTTAGAACATCGAGAAGAGAATATACAGTCTACTCTACAGGCATAACCACATATTCCCACAATTAGGAGGTCTAGCAAAGTTAGTAGACCTACAGTCAAATACTCTCTTTCATTGCACTATTTATTGTTGATAGATAGTAGTGAACCAAAATGCTTTGAAAAAACTTTATAAATTAAGATAAAGGGTAAGTAGGGAGCACACCATAGATGAAGAGATGAAAGCTCTGTCATCAAACAAGGCTTGGGACTTAGGATAGTTGCCGAAGGAAAAGTCAACATTACTGAACAAGTGAGTCTATAGGCTGAAGGAAGAAGCTTATGGGAGCAAGTGGTACAAGCTAGGCTAGTAGTCAATGGATTTCAGCAAAAAACAGGAATATACTACATAGAAATATTTTCACTAGTTCTAAATATATCCATCATCAGGACTTTGTTGAGTATTGTGGCTATAGAAGACTTGCATCTAGAGCAGTTAGATATTAAGACAACATTTCTTCATGAGGACTTAGAAGAGGAGAACTATATGCACCAGCCATATAGTTATTTAGTTAAAGGGAAAGAGGAGATGGTATGCAAAGTGAAGAGGAGCTTATATGGGTTAAAACAAGCATCTAAGCAATGGTATAAAAGGCTCGACAGTTTTATGGCACATATCAGGTTCGTTAGATGTCATGGAGACCATTGCTGCTATATCAAGAAATTTGCAACGTCACATGTGATTCTTTTCTTATATGTAGATGACATGCTGATTACAAGATCCAGCATAGATCGAATTTTAAATCTCAAGACACTGCTGTTTAAGAAGTTTTCCATGAAGAATTTAGGAGCAGCTAAACAGATACTTGGCATAAGGATCTGTAGGACAGAAAGGGTCGGAAGCTGAAGCTGAAGCTTTTGCAATTAGAATATGTTGAGAAGATCTTACAGCGGTTCAACATAGAAGGTGCTAACCTTGTTAGCATGCATTTGAGAAGTCACTTTAGACTTTCAAAGGAATAGGAAGCTGTCACGGAGGAAGAACAGGACAAGTGTTAGCAGTTTAGCGACAATCAGAGCACTATATACCTTGCAAAGAACCCTACATTCCATTCAAGAACCAAACATATTGATATTTTATATTATTTTATTCAATCTCAGTTGGAAGAGAAACAGTTTAATCTGAAAATGATTCATACGAATGAAAATCTTGTAGATATATTCACAAAAGTGGTGACAGTGGATAAGCTGAAGGATGGTTCACCTTAGATTAGTCTTCAAGCTTAAAAGGCGGGAGGATGGCTCACACTGGATTTGGTTAGGTAGTGTTTTGAGATGATAGAGATTTATTCTGGGTATCAGAAGGCTTGGAGTGAATTTACTTTAAGTAGGAGATTGTTGAAGGTGAAAAAAATCCTCGACAATGGAACAGACAAATTGAACGGTTATAGGACCGAAGGGTCTGAAAAGGCGTGCAACAATTTTGCAAATTGTAGAAAAAATCGAGAGGGTCAACACATCGCTCAACGATCGCTCGATGAAGGCTCGAGCGGTATGTGCAGGTTTGCACTTTAAGCGCTGATTAGGGTTTGCGCAGCACAAGGTTTTTAGATTGTTTTAAGACTCGTTCTCTCCTCTCTAGCCCTAGAACACTTGCATTCTATTTTTATTGGTTTATAATGAAAGTGTGAGCTTGTGGATGTATGCACTATTTGCCGAACCACGTAAATACTGCGTGTATCTTTGTGTGGTTGTTTTGCTTTCTTATTCATTATTATTTTATGTCTTGTGTGCGTGATTCAACGAGCGGCTTGTAGGTTGGATTTTATTAGAATTTTGATCGAATTCATAACACTACTGTTAATAGTTTTTAGATTTATACTACTAATTTTGACTATAAATTACAATATTTTCAAACACTTGTAATTTCTTTTACAAATTATAATTTTTTTATTTTAATTACAAATTATAATTTTTACCCGAGCACTCACAATTTTTATCACAAGTTACAATATATAAGTTATTAGTTTCAGTAATAACAAACACTATATATTCAAGAATTTTGGTGTTTTCTTGCACCAAACAACTTCTTTTAAAAAAAAATTATTACAGAATCACTAAAAGAAAATTAAATTAAGATAAAATAAAAAATACAAACTTGTGTTAGTAAGGCACGAAAAGAAAAATCGGATGAACGACCCGTCCCATACTCCACCCACCAAATTGACCTAGGCCTCACTTGGGATAAATATAACGGATTTAGCTCTTTCTTTTTTCTTGTTTTTTTTTAACAATTTTATAATTTTTAGTTAGTCTTGACAAGAGAAATTAAAACAGAAATTTAGCAAATAATAAAAAGTATTCAGTAAATAAATAAATATAAACTTGGCTTATTGGCTTTTATTTTAACTTTTAATAAAAAAAATTACTTTTACAGTTAATGTTGATAGTAATAATAAAAAAATTAAAATATGATAAAAATTTTAAAAAATATTCTGCTCAAAACAAAATAAGTAAATAAATAAATAAATTATTATTCTCACCGGAGCTTAGTGAGGGGTTATTCAATGACCAATGACTCCGGAGAGTATTTGGCAAAGTTAGTGCTGCTACTAATTTTAGTTACAAGTTATAATTTATTTTAAATATTTATAATTTTTACTATAAAATATAATTACTTTTTCTTCTATTTTAGTTACAAGTTACAATCTTTACCAAGCACTTGTAACTTCTGGTACAAGGTACAATCTATAAGTTACTAATTTCAGTAATACCAAACACCGGCTATAACTTTGACCACATTCATTAATAAATTTTAACAAAATATGAATCAAATTTTTTACTGGTGGTGTTTGGTATTGCTAAAACTAATTGTTTATAAATTATAACTTGTAACAGAAATTGTGAATATTTGGTAAAAATTATAACTTGTAACTAAAATAGAAGAAAAAAATAATTATAGCTTATAATATAAGTTGTTGGTATTTGAAAAAAAATCGTAACTTATAACTAAAATCAGTAGCAGTAAGCTAAAAGTTACTATGAATAAATTTTCCCAACACTCCCAATTTGTATATATAATTCTATCTCTTCTTGTATTTTTATAACTTTTTCGTAAATAGGTATCAAATAAGATCTATATTAAATATAAATTCTACCAAAAAATTATAATCAAAGCTAGTTCAAGTCATGACTTATTACTTTATGATTTATTTAGCTTAAAATTGCTTAAAGTCATTTTAAGCTAAATAAATCTGTAGCCTTTAAATCATTTTAAAATTACACAAACGAGTTTTTAGTTATTTAGCTTAAAGTTACTTAAAGCAAGAAAACTTAACGTTAAACCGGGTTATCAATTAGATCTAAGGTATGGTTGTAAGAAATAAATTCAATATCGATCTTGTTTAATATATTTCAACTATTAGGTTTTAAATATATAGTTTTTTTTTTAAAATAAATGTGTATAATAAAATTTGTGTTATTTTTAAAAATATAAGAAAACATTATATGTCAATAAGTAGAAAGAAAAAAAATGAAAAAAATAATAAATAAAAAGACACACAATTGAAGTTGCCAAACGAGGAGAAAATAAATCTTGGAGTTTTAAGCCGCCGTTTATGTTTTTAAGCCCGGAGAAAATAAATATGACGGATTTAGCTTCTTCTTTTTTTTTACAATTTTATAATTTTTAGTTAGTGTTGACAGAGAAATTGAAACAGAAAATTACCAAATAATAAAAAAGAATTCAGTAAATAAATAAATAAAAACTTAGTTTATTGGCTTTTATTTTAATTTATTTTAAGTTTTGATCAAAAAATTTATTTTTAAGGTTCGTGTTGATGGTAAGAATAAAACAATTAAAAATATAATAAAAACTAAAAAATATTATGCTAAAAATAAAATAAGAAAACATAAAATAAATGAATAAATAATTATTCTAAACATGGCTTAATTAGTTAGGCGTTAAGCTCCCCTCAATTCCAAGACCCCTCAAGATCTCTCGAGACCCAGTTTGTGGGTTTATGATAGCCTCACAATAATTATTCAAATTGTTATATTTAGTAAACTCTACAGAGAAAATCATCTTTAATAATATTCAACTTGATCGAACACGAATAAATATATAAATAAATTGTACTTTATTTTACTGAATAGATGATTTTAATTAGTTTAAAATTTGTCGTTTAAATTTAAATTGTTAATTTGTAAAACAAAAAACAGTTTGTTTGTGTATACTTATCAATTTCGATCAAAATTAATTTGTTTGTGTATTCCAATTATCGTTGTTGTGAACTATTTAAACCCACAAAATAAAATTTTAAGAAATATGAAATATCAAAAGATCTTAATCTTGGAAAGCGCTTAACCCAGAGTGGATAGCAACTTATGGTATTTGGTATTGTTAAAATTAATAACTTATAGATAGTAATTTATAACAGAAATTACGAGTATTTAATAAAAATTGTGAATTATAGTTAAAATAAAAAATAATAATTTTAAATTATAACAAAAGTTATGAATATTTAAAAAAATTTATAATTTATAATTAAAATTAATAACAAATAATTAAAAATTACTAATAATAACTTTGTCAAATACTATTTGTGGCTAAAGTTGGAACCCCAAATCCCCTCTCTGCTTATATTAAACTAAAAATACTACAACCTTTGAAAATAAACTTAAAACTTTATCTACAATTTAAAATAAATGATTTATATTCAAATGCATAGAGTGCGGTCATAATCTAAATGACCCAAAATGAATTTATAGTATTATTGATATCAAAATGTCATGTCTTGTATTTAATTATATTTTTTTAATTATTGTGAAACACTTTTTTATGAAATGCAAAGGGCCGTGATATGTTTGGCCCTGTTTGGGATAAATTTTGAGATTATTATTTATATTTTCTAGACTTTTTAAAATCTTTGGGTAGTTGTTTTATTTTTATTTTTTGGGTTTCTATAGGAATAAAAAATTTATTTTTTATTTACAATCAATAAAATTATAAAATTATAAAAAAAATAAAAATAAAAAATAAAATAAATAAATAAATTATTATTTCAAGCTAGGCAATTTTTTTAATAGCACAAGAATTGAACCGTCATGTCAATCCATTTATGAGTTCAAATTTGGTCCACTTTGATAATTTGGATATTCTATTTTATTGTTCTCAATATATAGATCATCACAGAAAATTAAATTCATCAAATATTATTAAGTAATTAAACAAATTGTATTTGTTTTTGTCCAATTACCATTCATTTTCTAAAAAGTAAATGTCGTTAACAATATTTGATCAATTAAACATTTTACATAAATGGTTTACATATTAAAAATAATAAAACAAACTATATAAACCATTAAAATGAGTATTTTTTCGGCTCAAAAAGGCTCAACAGTGCAAGGGTCCCTGCTATGACTCATTTTTGAGTTTTAATTTGAATTTTATAATTCCATTGGAATTATTCATTATTTTATATTTGATAAGTAATTAATTTGTATAAAATTATTAAGTCAATCAGATATTAATAGTCATATGATTGAATCATATTTGTTTTTAAATAAAATAACTAATTTATAAGATTTTGATAACAAAATGTAAGATGAATGTATACCGATCATATAACTACTAATGTCTGATTGATTTAATTTTTTACACAAATTAATTACTTATTAAATGTAAAATAATAAATATTTTTAATTAAATTATAAAATATAAATTTAAATTTAAAAATACATCACAACAAAACAGGACCTTCAAGTGTCTTTTTTAAAAAATTATCAAAACAGAGCCAGAGCGAAATCCTTTTCTTCTTTTTTTTTTTAGCCATTTTCCTTTTTTTTATATATATTTTCAAGTCCCTTAGATAGCTAAATCCTATTTCTTTTTTTAGTAACTATTCACAAATTTAAAAAAATTATAATCACTCCAAATTTAAAAACTACAATTGTGCTATTAAACCATATTAAAGTTAGAATTGTTCACACTTGAAGCATATTTAATTAATTGGACTAGATATAAGAATGAATTATATATTTTATAGAATTATATTTTTTTTATTTAAATTCAACAAGTGCTTGAAAAAATTACGTATTCATTGAATAACTAATTCTATAAAAAATGAGATATACAATACTTAAAAAAATATAGTATTAAAATTTTTTTATAATTAGTCCCACATACTAGGAATTAGCCTATATTTGGGCTAATTTTTTTTTTTTAACTTTTAACTTAAAAATTTCTTAACATCCTATTATAATTAACTGACTTTTTCACATATTGTAAAAAAAAAAAACCTCAAACACCCAAAAAAACCTATAAAAAGCTATGCCAAACACAATCTTATATATCATATTCATTTCAAGCAGAAAATTGGAGTACCTGTTGTGCAGAAGAGGAATCAAGCTCTTCCGGCAGCGGCACAAAGCGGGACCGGCGGGCCGGCGGGCGATCATACGGTAGAGCAAGGCCGAACAGTCCGGCTAACGCCACGACGACGAACAGCGACGGAACGGTCATTGAAACCGGAGAGGAAGGAGATCGAAGAAGAAGAGAGAGAGAGAAGGAGACGATGATTAATAATCATGTTGAAACGTGAAAGAAAGTGGCAGATCTAATTTATAATGGAGGATTAATAGGAGAGCGACAACGATAAATGTGAAAGGGGAAGTACCAGATTTTTCAAAAAGCTGGCGGTGGGTTAAAGGAAATGTCATTTATTTTGTTCGGGTTAGTCTTTTTTCTTGTTTCCTGTTTTGCTTTTAGGCCCACTTTTTCATTCAAAATGAATCTAACAAACAGGCCCTGTTTGGGATATTTGTTTATTGGTTTATAATTTTGTTTATTTTTGGTTTTTGTGAATTTTTTTTATTATTTAATTAAATTATTATATTTTTCAACATTTCTAAAAAAGTAAAATTATTTTATCAAAATATAAAAAGAGTTCAAAAAGGAAAAAATAGACAAAAATAAATCAATAAATTAAATTTTATGTTACTTATTTTTATTTTTTGTAGACTTTGTTTTCTTCTTTTTGATCTAAATATTTTATTTTTTGGGCTCATCTCGTTGAGACAATTTAAAAAAATAAAAAAAATAATGAAAATATAAAGAAAAAAAAACTAAAAAAATAAAAATAATTAAAATTTTTAACATTTAGCCCAAACAAAGTTTTGTGGGGCCCACAATTTCACAGTTTTAGTTGTTGAAATAGGAATGGTAATAGAGCCGACAAAAAGGGTAAAAATATTTTTTTTAAAATTTTTTGTCTCTTATTTGATTAGGAGATAATAAGAAAATATAAAAAAAATAGTAGAAAGAGGGGCGAGAAAGAACACTCTCGTTTATGTCTCCTATTTAATTAGGATGGTGACGTATGTAGATATCAAAAAATTAACATGGGTGAGACATAAACATGGATATAACGAGAATAATTTTTAAAAATTTTAAAAATATTTATTTTTTGCAATTAAGATGTTTCAAAAAAAACAAAATACGAGAAACACGTATTATTATCCCCCACTTTGTTTGTTGAGGGTGTTTGGCTAATTAACTATAGTTTGTTTTTAATTTTTTATTATTAATTTTTAAGATAATTTATAATTTTTTTAAATATTCATAAATTATAATTATTTTTTATTTTATAATTAATTTATTTTTAAAATATTTATAATTTTTGTTATAAGTTATAATTTATTGGACAGATCTCGTTACATTTAAAAGCGTGTATGGATGAGAGCATATTCCGAGTATCGACAGAACCTGCACGTCGTTGTAGGAGAAAAAAAGAAAGTTTAGTAGGTGTTTGTTATAGTTAAATTTATGGAAATTTTTGATTTTTTATTATTGAAAAAAAATAAAATGAATTAAAATAATATTTCTCGAAAAGATCTCTTACATTGAAGCAAATAGAGCCTTAAAAAGTTATTTTCAGCTAAAAAATAAATAGCAAAAAATATAATCAACAAGCAAATATAAATTTCAAAATAAAAAGAAAGCTAAAATCTCCGTTGAGAAATTTTGGCAAACACTCCCTTAGTAGATGGGAAATTCTAGCGCGATTGTGTGGTGACATGAGATTTTCTCTGCTTTAAAATATTTATCATTTTTTTCTAGTGATGGTTTGAATTTTCCTTTGTGTGAAGCGTTTTTTTACTTCGCGTGAAGGATTTTTTTTCTCTTTTTAAAGGGTTACTTTGCATTGATATACCTCTTTATTTCATTTTATATTATATTTGTAATGCATTTAAATTTTCCAACTTTTTTACTAAAAACAATTGGCCCTATTTGGATAACTTACTTATTTACTTATTTATTTATTAACAAATAAGTAAAAACATGAATAAGTAACTTTATTTGGCTCAATTAGCTTATTTGCTTTATTTGGAAAAACATTTATTATTTTCTTATTTTGTCTTATTTGGCTTATTTTTAGCTTATTTTGGCTTATTGACTTATTTATTTATTAGTTTATTTATTTATTGGTTTAAATATTGCTTATTTGACAAATCAAACGAAATTATTTATTTAGCTGCTTATAAACCAAATAAACCAATAAGTCATTTACCCAAATGAGGCTAATATTTATATTTTGTCCCTCTATGTTTTTTTTTTTGATATTTCATTTTATTTTTTTTTAATATCTTAGGATATCTAGTTCTATTTACACACACTTCGACGAATCTTTGGAGGACAAATCTCACCGTCCATGTGAGACATTGGCCCTTCTTTTTTTTTTGAAATGTTTAAGTGTTGATTAAGTTCACTTGACCTTGGTGATATTTTGGGTACATTTTTGGACTGCTTGGATGCTAGAAACAATTTAAGAAATTCCAGTGTTGGTTTAGTCAAGTGCACTGGACAATCCAGTTGACTGACTGGGCAGTGTGTGCATCCAGCCGACTGGGTTGAGACGGTGGAGACTTTTTGTGGATTCCAGTAGCAATCCAGCCGATTGAGGATGGCATTCCAGTTGACTAAGGGTGGCATTGCAGTCGACTGAATTGAGTCGGTAGTGATTCAATCGACTGACTGAGAGGGTTCGATCGACTAACCTGAGATATTTTTGGACGTGGCTTATAAATATTAGACATTTGGGATATGTTGGGATATTTTTATTTCAGATCTAGTTTTCTCTCTGCCTTCTCTTTAGATTTTGATGAACCTGGGACTCGATTTTTAGCGATCTGACAGCGGATTCTTAATGTTTGTGCCGAGGGCTTCCCATTCATCCAGATAGAATTCCGTTTCGTCGAGGTTCAAATTTTGAGCCGTCGAGCTTTTGGCTCAACGAGGTAGGATCCTAGACTATATTGTTGTTAAAAGGTGTTACGTGCAACCATATCCTTTTCACCGGTTGAAATACTTTAAATATCATGTTTTATGTTCAAATCTTATTTTTCGAGTAAAAATCATGTTTTACGCTTTTCTTAATTTATTACATGATATTAGACTTGTAAATACCTAGTTTTCAAAATGTGGTTTGAAAACGATGAATTTATGAAAATCTCGACAAACATTGTTTTGGAGATTTTAGAGCTAATCCTCGGGGTTGAGTCTCAGATTTTAAAACATTTTGACAAAAATGGTGTAAAACATGTTGTGACGTGTTTTAGGTTTGGTGAGAGAAATTTTCTGGGTTGGACTCACGCGGTTTTGTTTTGATGTGATACTCAAAAAAGGACCGTGTAGAGATCTTCGAATCTAGCAAGTTTGGTCACGAGTTACTCTACGGTGAAAGACTGAAAAATTACACAGAATTGGTGTCTTTGTTCGCCGACTAGTGAATCGGGAAAGGAAGCAAGTCGGGTCGGGGTATAGAATAGCTGATTACTTCACAGGTCTAGTGAGGCTGAGTGGTAGTAACGTGATTTAGGTCTATACGGCTGTCTGGCAGCGGTGCCTACGTCTTAAACCACGAGTTGGTTGTATCATGCGGATGTGTTGATCACAAGTGTGTATGTGAACGTGTGTGCGTGTTTTTTTGGCTGTGTGTTTCGAGTGAAAAATAATATTTTAATTACTATTTTTTCTTAACTGTGAACGATACTTGTATTGTTGATATGTTAATATGCTTGGTTTTGAGGATAAAAAACTTTTTGAGACTCTTGTGATTAAGTCAAATTTATACTATGTGATTGTATAATCTGTTTTACGGCTTTATAGTCTATTTCTATTGGGTTTCGGCTCACGGTGTGAAATTTTGTTGTAAAATCTTTTTCAAATGAACGTGGTCCTGCAGTTTGACCTTGAAGTGCTCGAAGGTGACTGATGACAAGACTGATGTTTTATCTGTGTTAGGTAATTTATACCTTTTTGTATATGTTTTATATTTGGATATAACTTGTTATAAAGCATATATTTTTTTCTTATGGCAGATGTATGCATGATCTATTGTTTTCAAGAAAAATCATGAGTCTGTTGTATCACGATTTTTTGTTGTTAAAATGGTTTATGCTTTATGAAAACTCTTGCGCTTCGAGGGAGATTTTGGAACGGCCCACGCTTCTTTACAAAATAAAAGATTTTCTTATCCAAAACATGCATTTTGTTTTTAAAGGCTTGACTTGTGAGGCCGTAATCGTAGTCTCTTGAGCTACTTTTTTAAATCAAATAAACCCTCAGTAGTACGTTTTTACAAAAGTTTTTAGCTTCGTTTTGGCTTTTTGATTTTCATTCCTTTTTGTATCGGGGCGGTTTTGGTAGTGTTTGTGAACTTTTCACGTGACCTGGAGTTTGGGGCGTGACAACTTGGTATCAGAGCTCTAGGTTCGAATACATATGAGCTGTGGGAAGAGGGTATGTTACCTTGTGAGAAAAGATGTGTGTGTGCTTGGTTGCCTGTGTTTGGAACATGAACATGTTAGTTGTTGAGCATGTTGATGCCGTATATATGTGAGTATGGAGGTTGGACCTTAGGATTGATTAGTCTTGCCTTCAGGCGTTTCGATCAACAAACTTGGGAGCCAAGTTTGAAACGCGTTTCGCGGACGAAATTTCTAGTAAGGAATCTAAGTAGGTTATCCAAAGTGAAGTGTCATTCTTGTCGGTTCTCCTCGGTATGTATGATGTGTTTGCATAATCGTTTAGCTATGTGTTTCCTCTGTTCGGTGTCGTGCGCTTTCTATATGAGTTGCTTGGTTAGTGGGCTCGAGGTCGTGACGTAGCTGTGGTTTGCCTAGTAGGAGTTCGGTGAGTAGCTGTTTTGGTGCGATGGAAATGTTGACGTGTGTCTCTGTGCATGATTGGTGATGAGCTCATAGTCCTTTGGGATGTGTTGTATAAGGTATGCGGATTGATGGTGTTCACGTGAGTGTGAATGAGGTCTGAGAGTTAAGAGCTTGGTGTAGCTGATGATTTGAGTATCGTGATTGGGGTTATCGGCGACTGTTTGATTATGGTCGATATGGCTTCAAGGTAAGGTTTACAGAATTCTTAGGAGGGCAAGTATTGATGATTACTGGGAGTACGCAAAGGTTGGGTCATGATTTCTTGTTGACCATTTTCTTTTCTCTGGATAAAGATGTCGGGATCTTGATTGGTTCAGCATAAATATTTGTTAAAGATTTGAGAATTCTAGACAATTTAATTTTGGATGTTATTTTGTTTAATTATTATAATTTTTGATTGTTATTCACTATGAGAAAATTTAATGCTTAAAGATGTGGAAACAATTAATAATTTAATTTAGTATTTTTTAATAATTACTTGACTCAACTAGGAAACGTGTAAATCAATTAAACCATACCAAGTTGAACTGATTTTAGTTGAACTGATTTTACTATGATTGTTTAGTTCGATTTAATGGTAATGTCAATTGATTTGGGTGTAATAAAAAGTAAAATTAAAATACAGAATTTGGTAGTAAATTAATTTCTTAAAAATAATAGCTACCTAAGGTAATTATAATATAATTGACGTTGTTTATGATTAATGTTCTTTATAATTCATTCATTTAGAATGAGCGGGAATATGAAAGTAATTCCTAATTACTTATTCAATTAGAAATCAAAATTTTAAATTAAGTAATAATTTAATTCAACATAAAATAATTCTTCATTACTTATTTAATCATAAATCACATTTTCAGATTATTACATTTTAACTTAACTAATAATTTAATTCTTATCCTTTCTTGTGATAATCTTAGATTCTAGATCCAATAATAAAAAAAAATTATTGAACTTTAAACATTCTTTAAAAAAAGCTTCTAAATAAGATTATAAATTAATTTGAATATTCGAATATAATTACTTTGGGTATTAAATTATTAGAAATATAATTACTAAAAATTTAATTACAGAGCAATCATGTTTTAATTCTCAGATTCTCACTATCCAAGCATGGTTTAAGAGTGATTTTGTCGTTTAATGCTTCATTGATGGTTGTTTGAGATTCATTACGTTGTTTATGATTGGCCCAATCTGTTCAAATCGCTCAATTTTATCCGATTAAAATGATAAAAAGTACTTTTGCCCATAGTTTAATTGAGTGATCAAACTCACGAACTTTTTTTTATTAGGTAATGGTTGACGGGTTATAGATCTCGAATAGAAATTACCTGTGAAATCCAACTTAATTAATAAATATTTAATTTTATACATTTTTGAATTTATTAAGGTGTTTAAAAATACTATTATTAGTAGCTTATAAATTATAACTTGTAGCAGTAAATTATGAATATTTGATAAATATTGTAACTTGTAATTAAAATTAAAAAAAAAAATAAGTAAAAATTATAGTAGAAGTTATTAGTGTTTAGAAAAGATTATAGCTAATAACTAAAATTAATATAAAAAAATTAAAAATTAATAACAAAAACTTAGCCAAACATTCCCAACTCCCATTATAAGATAGGTTGCTTATTACTTTGATATTTGTGTGAAAATTGAAAACTATAAGTAATTCTATACGTAGTTTAATTAATAAGTTTATTATTTTTTTAGTTTTAAATTTATTAAAAATAAATATTTTTAAATAAAAAAGATTATTATAGTTGCTAAAAAATAAAATAAGCTTAATAAAAAAAATTTAATATAAATAAGTTCAAATAGTCAAATTAAATCACACACACTTATAAATTCGTTACATTCATAAGTTCAAAATTATCCAATTTATAATCAATACGAGCAATAAAATTAAAAATTAAATATATATAATCGGGTGACGGGTAGCCAAACCAACCTACCCGACCTGTGGATACCCGTAGCCGATTCATATGTACTGAGACAATAAATTAGAACACCATTTTGCGTTCACACTTCTCGAAGTTACGTAATGATGTTTAATGTCAACATATTTCTTTTTGATTTCTTGGCACCATTTGCAATTGTTTTTTTTTTAAATAGTAAAATTTAAAAAAGAATTAGCAAAATATTTTTTTTTATTTTTAGGGTTTCTTTTATTATGAGTAATAAAAAATGAATATTTTCTTAACATAAAAAGCATTCAAGAAAGACAAAAAGAATCTAGCTTTCAGTCCAAACGTGACATTTTTATGATTTTTTTTCCAAATTTAGTAAAAAAAAGTAGTTTTTTAGATTATATCGTCAATAAAGATAAAAAAATAAAAAAATATGAAAATATAATAAATTTAGTAACACTAAAGAGGGTACTAAATTTGTTACTAAAAAAATACATGACAGTTTTTAGAAGTGCATTTGATAGTGTGAAAAATTTATTCTACAGTATTTTTTTAGTAAAAAATTTAGTATGTTTTCAAGTGTTAAGGAGATTTGCTGATGAAAAAAAATAAAACTTTCCAAGTGAGACCAAATAAAGTTTTAATAAAACTTTCAACCAAATAAAGTTTTATGGCCATGTTTAATTGATTGAATTAATAATGAAAAATATATAATTTTACTTGATAAGTAGTCTTATATGACTTGTAATGAATAAATTATTAATACTATATTCTCTTACATATTGTATATCTCACATTTTATGAAATTAATTATTCAATAGATGCATAATTCTTTCACCATTTGTTGAATTCAAACTAAAAAAATATAATTTCATGAGATATATAATTCAATCTCATATCTAATTCGGTCAATCAAACATACTCTAAGAACCTAGTTGTTGCACTATTTTTTATGTTAATTGCTTCAGCTATTTATTTATTTATTATTTTTTCTTCATCTCTCTCATTTGTTTCATTTAATAGCATAGCGAAAAATACTATAAATGAAATAATATTAGCATATTTTTATTGACTCACCTAATGTATTAACTATTTTTATTTATTATTAATATTATGTAAGTAATAGCTCATGGTATTCCAAATTATTTAACAATTTTTTTTTCCAATTGTAATTTTGAAAAGGAAGAGAGATGAGGTATACTCTGGCCAAGTTTCTTACCCTACCTTTTAGTTTTATGTCACTAATTTTAGTTATAAATTATAATTTTTTTTAAACACTTACAATTTTTACTACAAGTTTTAACAACTTTTTCTTCTATTTCAGTTACAAATTATAATCTTTATTAAATACTCACAATTTATATTACAAAATACAATTTATAATATACTAACCCCAACAATTCCAAACACCCTCGATAACATATACTCACAATGGGTGTGAACCTTCTTGCGAACAGAACGGGTTCGTGGTGTAGAACAAGTCACAACATGTGCAAATTAAGGGGTTTAGTGTGTATTTGGTCAAATTTTTTACACCATTTGTATTTTTTTCCTTGTGATTTGTTTTTATTATTAGTTTAAATAAATGTCCTTTTATATTCCTTCCATCATGAAGAATTAGACAAATTAAAATTTTTAATTAAAAAATAAAAAATTTAAATAAGATGAAAAATATCACTTAATGGGCTAACTTTTGTGTCTTTTTTTCATATTTAGTAAAAACAATTCAATTTTAGACCAAAAGGGTATACATTTTAGATTCATTTCGTCACTAAGAACCATTAAGAACCGAAAAAGTAATAATTTGAACCAAAAAAATAAATAAATAAATGAAAAGACGAAAAACATTCTAAAATAAATGCCTACAAGCTTTTTAGATCAAACATGCCTAATTTTTGCACATATTTCTATGATCGGATTCAGTTATGTCGGGATTTAATCACAAATTTTCAAACGCAAATAAAAGTAGATGAATTCATACACAAAAGTAGAAAAATTAATCGAAATAAAGAACTAGTGTAGTTTGGCAAATATTTTATGTGCAACAGAATTAAATAACGTTAGCCGTTGATTATGTTAGATATGTTAGATTAGACAATTGTAATCAATTAAATAAACAATCACAAATAATGAAAACGTTTTTTTTAACTAAAAAGATTGAACTTGGGTAAAAATCATTGGACTAGTCAGGCCTACATAAATCAAGCACTATACTAATGAACAATTATATATATTAGACCACTTATGGAGTCTAGTCAAATTCTCAATTTAAACGGTTTAAACCTTTATTGAATCCTTATGCATTATTCCTCGTATTTAATCATTACTACATTAAATTCTTAATACTTCATCAAAGTATTAAATCTTCAATACTTCATAGCGACGAAATTCACCAAAGGCAATCTTAAAAATCCATCATAAATAATTTTAGAAATCCACGTAAGATAATCTTAAGAAATTTGCCTAAGATATGCAAGAATGAGTTTTTCTTGTTGAGCCCCGAATATTTGAGAAAATTAATCTTAGTTATTTACCACTACAATTTATCTCTCTAAAGTTACTCCTAAACTTCGAGTATGATCTCATATTTATAATAGTATTGGCCTAAAAACCTTTTTCCATTAAAATAAGACTATTAAAAGAATTTTAATCAAATCAAAATATTATTTGTATGGAATCCAATCTCAACTCAATTCCAATTGTAGCACATCATGACCTCAATGCATCAAAGACTTTCATTTGATTGAGAATTTATCTTGCTTTGTCTTTCTTATACTCTGTCTTGCTGATTTAGTATCATTCAAACTCTAAGACCTACTATCCGTAAGAAACTAGGGAAAGTTAATGAACTCCAACTCTAAACAAATTTAAGAGTTTTACAAAAATTCAAACTCAAGAATTTCCAAACAAAAAAAACATTGTACAACACAACTCCATACAAGCATAGATATTTTATGAAAACTCAAACTCCAAAATATTAAAACACCTCAATTCCTTAACAACATAGAGATTTTACATTAAATAAAAATTGCCAAATCTAAAAGGACTCAAAGCCCTAACATAAATCCTATATAAATTGGATTCTTAATAGGGCCGTAACTCAACCTCAATCTAATATTATACAGAACAACAACCACAACAACAACAACAATATAGGCCCAGTAAAATACTAGATACTCTAGCCTAATAATCTCCACCTTAACTTGCGTTCTGCAAATCACCTTTAAAAAAAAACCAACATAGATGTCGATTTTACCGTCGTTGTTGAACTAACACTAGAGCCGGCCTTGGGACAAAGCCCACAAAGCAATGGCTTTGGGCCCCCAAATTTGTGCAAAAATTAGGGGCCCCAATTTAAACAAAATATTATACATGCCCTAAT
This sequence comes from Heliamphora exappendiculata, assembly GCA_034768845.1. Taxonomy (NCBI): domain Eukaryota; kingdom Viridiplantae; phylum Streptophyta; class Magnoliopsida; order Ericales; family Sarraceniaceae; genus Heliamphora; species Heliamphora exappendiculata. The sequence goes on along the minus strand of JAOTRH010000025.1, from coordinate 14,810,264 downwards.
TTTGAACAAGACACGAACTAAAGAGGCAAAAATAGAGCCAAAATTGAATCTCTAAAGCAGCAAAAATCAAACACACAGCTGCGGCGAAAATTAAACAGACAAACATGAACCTGATTTTCTGAAGCCGTGAAGTGGCGCAGTGGCAAAAATGAAAAATCAAAAACCCGACGTTGCCGGTCGCTCAAAATCGCTGTGCATCAGTGTCGGTGTCGCTCAAACAAAGTCGCTGTGCATGTGCGGTGTGCGTTGGTGTCACTTGAAGTCTCAAGTCACCGTCGCCGTGCATTGGCGGTCGACATCATCACTCGCAAGTCAGTGAAGTCGCAAAACTTGAAGAACCAGCGATTAAAGAATAGTGAACAGTGAACTGATGAGTGATGAAGTGAAGTGTCTGATTTTTTATTTCTGAAAGGTGAAGTGTGAACCCGAACCCGTGCAGTGAGTCGTGAACCACTGTCCAAGGTATGTTTTTTACTTTTTTATTATATTAATAATATTTATAATAGATAATTTTTTGTTTGTTATTTATAATTGATAAAATTCTGTTTGCTATTTGTTAATAGATAATTTGTTTAATTTTTTTCTGTTTTTTATTTTTTAATTTTTTTAATTATTTTTTTGTTTGCTATTTTTTTTGATTTGCAGAATTTTATAATCATGCCTCCTAGAAAATATATGTCCAGATCAAAAAACAAGAAAAAAAAAGTAAAAAATAAAAGAATTAATTCAATATCAAATGGGATCTCTTGATAAGTTTTTTAGTGGTAAAAAACTAACAGAAAATTCGAATTTGATTGAAAATTCAGTGAATGAAGATCTTAAACATTTGAAAAATGAAAAAAATATAGATTTAGTGAATGAAATTCTAGACGATAGCCAGTGTGCGGATGAGAGTGATAATGAAGATAACATTTATGAAAATCAAAATGCTGGGTTGAGTTCAGAATATGGACTTTTAAATATTGATGATCTAAGTAATTGGGACCATATTGATCAGAGTTTGAGAGACTTGTTGATAGAAAGAGGTCTTAGAGCTAGAAGAACAAATGATGATGACAATTTTTCTAAAGATATTTATGGTAGACATTTTTCTTCTATACATTATATTCGGTATATATCAAATGGAGAGAAACATGATAGGAAATGACTAGTCTATTCAGATGCTTTGGATAAAAAATTTTACTTTTGTTATAAATTGTTTAAACAAGATGGAAAGAGAACTCAATTGGCTTGTAAATGATTTAAAAATTGAAGAAATGTTGGTCAGAGACTTAAAATGTCATGAAAGTAGTGATGAGCACATTATATGCATGTGCAAATTAATTGAGTTGGAGATGAGATTGCAAAAGACTGAAATAATAAATAAAAATGTGCAAGAACAAATTAACAAAGAGAGAGAACACTGGAAATGAGTATTATTGAGGATACTAGCTGTTGTTAAAACACTTGCAAAAAGTAATTTAGCATTTCGTAGAGACAATGAGAAGATTTATCAAGAGAGAAATAGAAATTTTTTAAGTATAATTGAGATGATTGCCAAATTTGATCCAATAATGCAAGAACATCTACGAAGGATTGGTACGAGTGAGGTTTATTATCATTATCTTGGTCACAATATTCAAAATGAACTGATTCAGATGTTAGCAGATGAAATCAAAAGTCTAATTGTTTCAAGAATCAAAGAAGCGAAATACTTTTCAGTTATCCTTGATTGCACTCTGGATATAAGTCACGAATAACAAATGTCACTTGTAATACGATGTGTAGATGTTGCAACAAGTTCAATAAAGGTCCAAGAATTCTTTATAGAATTTTTGAAGGTGAAAGATACCTCAGAATTGGGACTTTTCATTGAACTTAAGCAGGTATTGAGTACTCTTCGACTTTCTATTGATAATATAAGAGGACAAGGGTATGATAATGGCTCCAATATGAAAGGAAAACACAAAGGTGTACAAAAAAGACTATTTGAAGTAAATCCTATAGCATTTTATACGCCATGTGGTTGTTATAGTCTTAACCTTGTTCTTTGTGATATGGCTAACTCTTGTTCTAAAACTATATCTTTCTTTGGAGTGGTACAGCGTATATATGTATTGTTTTCATCTTCGACAAAGCGATGAAAAGTTTTGAAAGATAACGTGGAAGGTCTCATTCTTAAACTATTGTCACAAACACGTTGGGAAAGTCGCGTTGAAAGTGTGAAAGTAATAAGATACCAAGCTCTACAAATAAGACATGCTTTACTTGAGTTAGCAAATACTAGTGAAGATCCCAAAATAAAGAGTGAAGCCGAGTCTCTAGCAACATATGAAATTGAGAATTTTGAGTTTTTGGTTGCCATGATTATTTGGCACAATCTGTTGTTTCCTGTTAACTCTGTTAGCAAGATCTTTCAAAGTGAAGACATGAACATAGGTAATGCTATAGATTACTTAAAATGGCTTATAATCTTCTTTGAAATGTACAGAAAAACTGGATTTGTGGAGGCTATTATTGAAGCAAAAGAAGTTGCAACTGCAATGGAAATTGAGCTTGTTTTTCGTCAAAAACGTACCATTCGCAGAAAGAAACACTTTGATGAGAATGTTGACGAATAAATGACTTAGTCAGCTGAAGAATCCTTTAGAGTCAATTACTTCATATATATATAGTAGATCAGGATCTTTCTTCACTTAAAAACAGGTTCGATCAATTTCAAATATGTGATGGAACTTTTGGGTTTTTGTTTGATTTGAAGAAGTTAAATTCTGTCAACGATGAATGTTTAAAGACCTATTGTGCCAAACTTGAAGATTTTTTAAAACATGATAGAATTTATGATATTGATGGGAGAGATTTATTTTCAGAATTAAAAGTCTTGAAAGAAGTACTGAGTTATTTGAAGCTAATGGATGGTTGTTTTCCGAATACATGAAAGTGTACCATTGTTGTTATGAAAGTATACTATTGTTGTTATGTATTGATCATTTAATGATAGTAATGATTAATTATGTTTGTTGCTTTTTGTTTTCATCAAATTTTGTGTACAACTTGAATGTTATAAGCAACATGACCATTATAGATGAGTTAGAATTAATCATCATTATGCTACTAATGTCATCTTTTCTTTTAAACTCACATATTCTTGTTGATGACAGAAATTAGCATTATAACCATTGTACAGTGTTAAGTCAATGAGCGACTCAGTAACTACAATGATTTGATACTAATAGTTTAATTGAATAGAATTTAACGGTAAAATGTACAATCTTCTATTGGGAAAATGTTAGCTATCTTATGATAATAATCTTATTATGAAATGTATTCATGTAGGCCAAGTGTGAGATTATTAGCATTTATTTCTTTAATGTGGCCAATGCATGAATATATTAGATTAATCCCACTAAGAAACTTTTAATGTTCATGAACTTATTGATGAATAAGTATTGATGAATACACCTATGTATACATGTATAGAAGACTTACATTGAACATAGTATATTCATTGTGTATCTAAGAATGAATGTGAGATATACATTGGATCTATACAATGAATTTGAGAGATTCATTATGTATTTCATTAAGAATTTCTGAGATACATTTTCCTAACCTATGAATTCATTAATGGTCTTTATAATGGTTACATGACTTTGATGGAAAGACAACTACTATAAATAGCGTAAGGTCCCAAATCACACTCTCTATATTTTTAAATTCTACTTATGTGCAGTCTCTTTTATCCTTTCATGTAAATGATGTGGTAGATAACAAGAGAAAGTGAGTGAATAAAAATTCATCTATATTGTGGCATAAACGTTTGGGTCACATATCAAGGAAAAGAATGGAACGTCTTGTCAAAGACAGAATTTTAGATTCACTTGATTTTTTTGATTTTACTACTTGTGTGGACTGCATCAAAAGAAAATACACAAAATTTAAGAAAAATAATACAATTAGAACTACAGAATTATTAGAAACAATTTATACTGATATATGTGGTTCTTTTTCGATTCCAACTATTTCTGGACATAGATATTTTATAACATTTATTGATAACTTTTCTAGGTATACTTACGTGTATCTTATTTGTGAAAAATCTAAATCACTGAATACGTTCAAAATTTATAAAGATAAAATTGAAAATCAACTTGGAAAACGGATTAAAAGTGTAAGATCTGACAGAGGTGGTGAATATTATGAAAAGTTCACTAAGTTAGGTCAAAATCCAAGTGCTTTTGCTTTATATCTTGCTGAGTATGCTATTGTTGCTAATTACACAATGCTCAGTACACCCGAGCAAAATGGTGTAGCTGAGCGACGAAATTGTACTCTAATGGACATGGTAAGAAGCATGATGTGTAACTCATCTTTGCCAAAAATTTTATGGGATGAAGCTTTAAAAACTGCCGTACACATTCTTAATAGGGTTCCTACTAAGGTCATACCTAAAACTCCTTATAAATTATGGATTGGTAAGAAACCTATTTTGAATTACTTACATGTATGGGGTTGTTCTGCTGAAGCTAAAATTTTCAACCCACAAATAAAGAAATTGGATCCTAAAACTATAAGTTCTTATTTCATTGGATATCCTGACAGATCAAAGGAATTTCATTTTTACTGTGCTACTCATAGCACAAAAGTTGTTAAAACTAGGCATGCTGTATTTCTAGAATATGGGGACGTTAGAGAGAGAAATGAATATAAAAAACGTTAATTCTGAAAATAACCATTTTCTCAAGTCTTTCTCGATTATTCAAGAAATGAGGTAATTGCACCAATTATGAATAATGGAGGTACCCAATAGACTTTTCACTTTGAAGAAGGAAGTGTTCCTGTTACAAAAACGCCCTTACGTAGATCACAAAGAGAAAAGAGGCATGCTATATCAAATGACTATGAGGTTTACCTAAATGAGTGTGATATAGGCTTGGAAAACGATCCAGTTTCTTATGTTCAAGCCTTAAATGATGGAAATGTAACTCAGTGGTTAAATGCCATGAATGATGAGTTAAAGTCTATGCAAGACAACAGCGTTTGGAAACTTGTAATATTGTCCGATGGTGCCAAAATTGTTGGTTGTAAATGGGTTTTTAAAACCAAACGTGACCCAAAGAATAATATTGAAAGATACAAGGCCAGATTAGTTGCTAAATGATACACTCAAAGGGAATGGGTGGACTATAAGAAACTTATAGTCCCCGGCTCCAATAAAGATTCCTTTCAAATAGTCATGGCTCTTGTAACTCATTATGACTTAGAGTTACATCAAATTGATGTTAAAACAAGCTTCCTAAATGGTGACTTGCATGAAGAGGTTTACATGGACCAACCTAAAGGTTTTCAGGATGAAAGTATGGAAAACTCGATTTGTAGGCTTAAAAAGTCCATATATGGTCTAAAGCAGGCATCTCGTCAATGATATCTCAAATTTCATGAAGTTCTCACTAAATTTGATTTTAAGGAGAATATAATTGACCAATGTATATACCTTAAAATCAGTGGGAACAAGATCTGCATAATAGTTTTGTATGTTGATGACATATTGCTTGCTAGCAATAATATGAAAATGATACATGAGATGAAACAATTCCTTACAAGGAATTTTGATATGAAAGATCTTGGTGAAGCATCATTTTGTTATTGGAATTGAAATTCACAGAGATAGGTCTCGTGGTCTTTTAGGTTTATCCCAAAGAGTCTATATTGACAAGGTTTTTAAGAGGTTTAACATGCAAAATTGTTCGGTAAGTATTGCCCAAATTGTTAAGGGTGATAAGTTTAGCAATTTCCAATGTCCGAAGAATAATTTAGAAAAGGAACAAATGGTGAACATTCCTTATGCCTCAGCAGTTAGAAGTATTATGTATGCCCAAGTTTGTACGCGTCCCGATATAGCATTTGCAATAGGCTTACTTGGTCGATACCAAAGCAACCCCAGGCTTGATCACTGGAAAGCAGTCAAGAAAGTATTGCGTTATTTTCAAGGAACTAAGAATTACATGTTAACTTATCAAAGATCAGATAATCTTGAGGTAGTTACCAATTCAAATGCTGATTATGCTGGATGTAAAGACACATAGAAGTCGACTCCTGGGCACATTTTTATGTTAGCAAATGGACCTATTTCATGGAAAAGTCATAAACAATCGTTGACAGCTTCTTCCACTATGGAGCCGAATTTATAGCATTGTATGAAGGTTCATGTCATGCTATATGGCTAAAAAAATTTATCTCCGGATTGCATGTTGTTGATTCAATTTCGAAACCCTTGAAAATTTATTGTGACAATAATACTGCTGTTTGATTCTCTAAAAATAACAAAAACTTCATGAGGATATAAGGATATTGATATCAAGTATCTCGTTGTTAAAGAAATGGTACTTAATCAAACTATTTTCATTGCTCATATTGGCACTACACTCATGTTGGCAGGACTCTCTAACTAAAGGTCTCTCCCCTAAGCCCTTTAAGGATCATGTTGCGCGCATGAATTTTGTGAAAAAATTAGAGTAAATGAAAGTATACCATTGTTATTATGTATCGATCATTTAATGATAGTAATGATCAATTATGTTTGTTACTTTTTGTTTTCATTAATGCCTCAATACCAGACAAGTGTTAATTGCAGTAGGGTTCAATACTGCAAATACATAATTTCATCACACAATTTAATAAAGACATTTCAATATACTATGAATGCTTAAAAATAAATACTACAAAATATATTTATCCAACTATGACACATCATTAGTCAGATATCATAATAAAAAACATAGATTTAACATAATGAAAATTTTCATTCTGTTATTGTTATTTGTTCCATTGGGCTGAATGACAATATATTAATAATTTCTCAAATATAAAACAAATTAATATAAAACAAAATAAAATAATTGTTGAAACCCTTATGAGTTCATCACCGTTGGGCAAAAGAATCATATGTCATTTATTTTATTTTATGAACATGAAAAGTTTATCACTGTTGGGTAGACAAACTTTTGATTAATATATTAGATTATATTAATTGTCTTAAAAATTTAATCACATACAATATTAATCCTCCACTAGGCTGATTAATATTATGTAACAAGTAATCGCATGACATTATTATGACCATTACTTGTATCTTCTTGAAAAATATATGATTTTAACTCCAATATTATTATTTTTTACAATTTTGATAATATATATTTAGCAAGTTTTGATTTTGAAAACAAATTTACAAGTATAGATCAATTTCATGCATTGATGTTAAAATTTTGTTACACACTAAGGCATTACCATTATGCTTCATATATTAAAATTGAAACGTTGGCTCTGATACCAATTGTTAAAGATTTGAGCGGAAGATACGATAAAAACCTATTTTAATTAGATACATGAAAATAATATAATGATTTTATAATACAAATACTTAAAAATATACCTTGATCCATGATGTTATAAGCTTATGTTAGAAAGAGAACTTAGACAAGAAAGATCCTGATCTCCGAGTTGTTTGCGTGCAGAGAATCTTCAAACCACTTCTCTCTAGGTGATGGGAGCCATGTACATTATGTGGTGTCAAGTTCAAGTTTTAAACTTAGACTTGAACTTTGAAAATTAAGAGTGTAATTTGGGATCTTACACTATTTATACTAGTTGTCTTTCCATCAAAGGCATTTAACCATTATAAAGACCATTAATGAATTCATAAGTTAGGAAAATGTATCTCAGAAATTCTTAATGAAATACATAATGAATCTCTCAAATTCATTGTATAAATCCAATGTATATCTCATATTCATTCTTAGATATACAATAAATATACTATGTTCAATGCAAGTCTTCCATACATGTATATATAGGTACATTCATTAATGCTTATTTATCAATAAGTTCATGAACATTAAAAGCTTCTTGGTGGAATTAATCTAATATATTCATGCATTGGCCACATTAAAGAAATAAATGCTAACAGCTCCCTCCTTGGAAAAACTGTTGTCATAGTCACCGTGAACCTTTGCAACCACTGTCCATTTTCGCCAGTAAACTCGCTCTCCCTCTCCCTCTCTCTGGTTATTGTCAATCGACAAACATTCTCTTTCTCTCTCTCACTACTATATCATTTTTGGGTTTAAATCAACTATTTTGGCTTTAAATTAGAGACAGTGGTAACGAGTATCTCAACACTGAAATCAACCTTTTTTTGCTTCCCTTTCTCTGTTAGGTTTTGAGCCATCAATTTTCGTTCTCAACACCAAAATCAGCCCTTTTTGTTAGCTTTTTGTGTTAGGTTTCGATTTGTTAGTTTTCAATCTCAACAACAAAATCAATCCTTTTGGTTCCCTTTTTCTGTTAGTTTTCGATCTATTAGTTTTTGATATGTTGCTATTATATATATGTATATTTGTTGCTCCAAATGAATATTGCTACGTTCAAAGAGGATCTAGAAAATGTTTCTATGTTCTTTTATGACATTTTTTGCAATTCTCTTCTTGGTTTTACAGTTCTATATTCTTTTATTTATGATTGATGTACTGTTAGTTCGTAATGTTTGATGATTGTTTCTGATCATAAACTATGACACTCTTGAGTGTTTAATTAGTGTAAAATCCATTGGTAGACCCACATTATGTCAATTAAATATTATGTTATCCACAGCAAATAAGAGAACAATTTAATCTTGGGTGGCATAATATCAATTAAGGATCGACATAGCGGGTTTGTGGGTTTGTGAATTGAAAAGTTTACTTGATTAGCAGTTGATGCTTTGTTTGGGGTTAGGATCCTGAAAACAATGGATACTGCGAACCCACATTTTTTATAGACAAAAAATTGTGATGGCATATATTTTTAGTTGCTTTTCCATGGGCGATTTCTATAATTTTAGGTCTTTTAACTTCATAACTCTGTGGATTCATCTCTCTTTCTTTTTGTGTTGGATTAATTATTTGAGAAAAATATTAATAAATACTTGGTTCACGTCCTACATATTTGCAGGTCATCCAAGTCCATTATTTTGGTATAAAAGCAATTTTTAAGGAAAAAACAAACATGAAAAGGCAAGCTTTACAAGCCCTACAAGCAAGGGAAAAGAAATGACAACCATTGTAGGTAAGGAAAAAAAACACATGCCAAGTGGTACATTCTTTAACCATTTTTATTAAAGTTTGGTTTTATAATATTTATCAAGAAAATGTGGAGCATATAACAATGAACAAATATATAATTTAAATATAACATACTCTCACGCTCTGTTTGGTTGCTGGAAAAAATATGTAAACAAATAGATAGGTGTTTAATGTGGACAAATGTGGAATCCCATGTGTTGATTTTAGTAGAAATGCCAAAATGGTGAAGGATTTCACATCAATGTAATTTGTTTTTTCAAATATCTATCGGTTCTTTTTATGCTTGATCATGATTTTTTTTTACATTTTTACTATTTTTTTTATATTTTATATTGATTTTTCGTGAGCCCACAATGGATTTTGGCCCGAATGCTCAATGGGTTTCTATTGTTAGGCCCTTATTGGCAACTTAATTTTTTTGACTTTTTGGCTAAAAACGCTAAAAAGCTAAGATTGCCTGTTTGGTAAAAAAACAAAAAAAAAACTAAAAAACTAAAATGTCAAATTAAAATACACTCCTAGAATATTCTATTCAAACTCCCACAATTTTTAAAATACGATAATATTCCTTATTCATAACTTATTGTAGGAGTAAAAAATTGTACCTCCACGCAATGATGAATATTTTTAACAAAGAAGACCAATCACGTATCCGAAAACTCCAAAATCCTACAAAAAGATAGCCCAGTTAGCGCCCCGACCGGTGTTGACCGGCCGGAGGCACTCCGATACTTAAGTTAACCACAATAATGGTGAAGAATAATATAATTCTTGTATGGATATAAGACTACGTACCTTTACCCGTATAGCTCGATCTTTATTTATAAGATAAGAGTCTTTTTTCATCAAGAATTTTAATTATTATTTTGAGTTATCTTTTTAACAGAAAATCTATCATATCACATCTTTTAATGTCATGTTATCTATTTAAGGAGATATAATTTTATCTTTATTATAAAAATTTATCCCCTCCAATTGCCCCCAACTTCTACTTTCTTTAATCGTAGTGAAAAGGAGTGGAAGTTTTTATTTGTTCGGATAGACTTCAAACTGTTCGGATAAATTTCGAACTTAGCCTTTTAGGCTATTTCTTCCCAAATACGGAATGAACTTCCATACAAGGGGATAATACTGTTCGAATAGACTTTGAACTGTTCGGATAAACTTCGAACTTAACTACTTAGCCTATTTCTTCCCAAGTATGGGATGAACTTCCATACAGGGAGATAATGCTGTTCTAATAGATTTCGAACTGTTCGGATAAACTTCGAACTTAACTTTTTAGGCTATTTCTTCCCAAGTACGGGATGAACTTCCATACAAGAGAATAATATTGTTCGGATAGATTTTAAACTTAGCCACTTAGGCTATTTCTTCTCAGGTATGGGATGAACTTCCATACAAGAGGATAATTCTGTTCGGAGATTTCGAACTTAGCCTTTTGAGGCTCTTCTTCCTAAGTATGGGATGAACTTCCATACCGTGGAGGGTCGAGTAACTCTTTCACCGCTTGGCTTTGATCTGCTATAATACTTTGATAATTGTTAGCCTTGGTTATTCTTTTGCATCATCACATTGCTTTGATAGCTTTTTAGTGTTGGCTAATTCTCGACATTGTCGTATAGATGCAGACTTCTTAAACACGTGTCTCTCCCATCTATGTGCTTCTTTCTATGCCAAAATATAATATCGGCTCCAACCACTGTTTTGAAGGCAACCTAAATAGACTTCCAACCATACTTGAACATCACTCCTTGAAACTGCTTCTTCCTATAAAGAATGAATTGTTCCCACACGTGAAGTCATTAGGTTTGTTGTATCGAGCACTAGATAAACCTCCGTGGCCATATGAAGTTGGGGATGATATCTCCTTTCTGAGACATCAAGAATTATATTTGCATGTCTCAGGGAAATCTTGGCAAGAGCCCTTGAGGAATCCCTAAGATCAACAAACAGAATTATTATAATATTGTCACTTTTTCAAGAGTAAGTGTTATACAGATATTAGCTAAATTTTTTGAGATCCGGACACATGAATAAGCCCAAACATAGTGCTATGATAAATTAATTGATTGCCAAACAAAAAATTTGTTGGGTAGTCCAATAGGAATTAATGTCTTGTTGCCGCTACATGTGATTTAATCGTAACGCATAGAGAGAAAAACAAACATATTAATTATACACATATATTTGTTTAATGTATGAATGCAAAATTAGTATAAAACTTTGTAAAAGGTAAAGAGATAAAACTTCCCTTCTTCTTGTGGCGTATACTTACTGCTATTGCTGGATGCTTTGATTTATCTGAGCCTTAGAAGCAAGCTTTGGCAACAAATTCTTCACCTGATTCCATATTCCCGAATTTAACAATCTGGTCGCCAAGTGATGGCAGCGAGCAATGGCAGAGATTAGTTACCAAAAAATAGGAATAGCGCCGGGTTCGAAGATTGTTCGAGGGAGGAGGTGATCCGATCGTATAGATCGGCGAAGTTACAAAGATCTGAAGCGTGCAAAGATAGTTTTTATCCTCGAAAACTCCGTAGATTTGGAGGATATCCCTGCCTCTTACAACAACTCCACGTTCGGATCGATATTGAATACAACCCGACCCGTTTTTATTCTCATCCGTCGTCGTCGTCTTCTTTTTATCCGTTCCCGTCGCGACTGCTTACGGCGGTAGTGCTATTGCAGAGAATCCCCGATGTCGAATAATCACGTCTGTGCAAGCATTGAAGAAGCTTCAAACGATGGGTTTCTGGGCTCCCTTTTTTGTTCTTTTTTTTTCTCTCTCTCTCTCTCTACGTAGGTTGCTTTCCCCGGTGGCCACATATGTGCTTTGATCAATGATAAGACTTTTCCCACACGTCCACTCACTGGTCATTGAACTTGCTGTGTTATATATTTTTTGTGATTTTTTTGATGAATTTTTCATGATTTTTTTTTATTTTGTTGTTCTCACGGACGATGATGCTAAATTGTAAGTTAAAAAATTATACTTTTACGCAACAGTAAATATTTTTAATCAAGAGATCAATTACGTATTTAAAAGTTTTAAAATTTTATAACAAAAATAACAAAGATAGCACCGTTAGCGTCCTAATCGGTGTTGACCGGTCAGAGGTATTTTGATACTTAGGTTAGCCACAATTGGATGAATATATAACTGCATACCTTTACCTGTAGGGCTCGGTCTTTATTTATAAGACAAGAGTTATTTTTCATCAAGAATTCTAATTATTATTTTGAATTATTTTTTTAACAAAAAATTTATCATATCACATCTTTTAGTGTCATTTTATTTATTTAAGGAGATATAATTTTATTTTTATTAAAAAAATTTATTATTTTTACTTATTTATTACCGCTACCAATTGTATATAATTATTAATATCAAATATATAAAATGGTAAAATTATTCACTTTGAACAAAAAATAAAATAAATAAATTTTTATTCAAATAATTAATTTCAAAAAAATTAATTTAAAAAATAAGTTACCAAATAATTTATTTTAATTTTAGTTTAACTTTTTAACTAAAAAAATAAAAAAAATAAACTTTTAAGTTAGCCCTTAATTGAGTTTCTATAGATACTTGAAATTCTATTGGTTATTGATAATCAGATTTCAGACAGATCTACGCTGGAATAACAATACAACAATTGATGTGTAGGTCTATTACTGTAATAAGACATGGAATGAAAGCCACTCCTCCGCGGTTAAAATGCATCATCCGATTCAGGCCATCGTCATCCTTCAACATTGGAACACTACTTCAGAATCCACAACAACGGCTACGATCGCCGCCTTACTCTCTCATAGCCATCGCCACGGTCACCACGGAATCCTGCAATGTGATGAATGCTATTAATCATTCCATGGCGTCCCATTCTTCTTCATCTCTTATAATTGAAGATTTCACCAGGTTCTGCTACCAAAGAGATCTCCCCAAGGCTATGAAAGCCATGGATTCCATGCAAAAACACAAACTGTGGGCCGACTCTATCACTTATTCCGAGCTCCTCAAGTGTTGCTTGGCCCGCGGTGCTATCCACCATGCCAGGCTCGTTCACCAGCACCTTTTCTCTCAAGGTCACCACCCCAATACGTTCTTGATTAACATCCTCATCAATGTGTACATAAAGTTTAACCTCTTGGGTGAAGCACGAGCATTGTTCGATCAAATGCCTGAGAGAAATGTTGTTTCCTGGACAACAATGATAGCTGCCTACACTAACGCTATGCTCAACGACAAGGCCTTGGGATTCTTGATTCTAATGCTCAGAGATGGCGTCAGGCCCAACATGTTCACATACTCTTCTGTTTTGAGAGCCTGCCAAGGGTTACCCACCCTTAGACAGGTCCACTCTAATATTATGAAGACCGGTTTAGACTCTGATGTCTTCGTCCGTAGTGCTCTAATTGATATTTACTCAAAATGGGGCGAATTGCATAATGCCCTGCGCGTTTTTGATGAGATGGTAACTGGGGATTTGGTTGTTTGGAACTCAATTATTGGCGGTTTCGCTCAGAACACTGATGGTGATGAAGCTTTAAATCTTTTCAAGAGGATGAAACATGCTGGGTTTTTGGCTGATCAAGCGACACTAACCAGTGTGTTGAGAGCCTGTACTGGTTTAGCACTTTTGGAATTGGGGAGACAAGTCCATGTTCATGTACTCAAGTTCAATCAAGATCTAATCCTTAGCAATGCGCTTCTCGACATGTATTGCAAGTGTGGCAGTCTGGTAGATGCCAAATCTGCTTTTACTAGGATGGTGGAGAAAGATGTCACATCTTGGAGCACCATGATCATAGGTTTGGCCCAAAATAGTTTCAGTCGCGAAGCACTGGAAATGTTTGAGTCAATGAAAGTTTTGGGGACCAAACCGAACTATATTACAATCCTTGGGGTTCTGTTTGCCTGCAGCCATGCAGGGCTTGTAGAAAAAGGGAAGTACTACTTCCAGTCAATGAGGAAGTGTTACGGGATTGATCCTGGAAGAGAGCACTATGGCTGCATGGTTGATCTCCTTGGAAGGGCTGGGAAGCTTGATGAAGCAATTAAGCTTATCCATGAAATGGAATGCGAACCAGATGCTGTGACATGGAGAACTTTACTCGGTGCTTGTAGGGTTCACCGCAACACGGATCTTGCTATATATTCTGCCAAACAAATTCTAAAGCTGGAGCCTAACGATGCAGGAACGCACACACTTTTGTCCAATATTTATGCCAATACTCAAAGGTGGGAAGATGTTGCAGAAGTGAGGAGGGCAATGAAGGCTCTGGGAGTGAAGAAGGAGCCAGGTTGCAGCTGGATAGAAGTAAACAAACAGATCCATGCTTTTATATTAGGAGATGAGTCTCACCCAAATATCGGAGAGATCAACATGGAGCTGAACCAGTTGATTGGGAAGTTAAAGGAACTGGGTTATGTTCCAGACACAGATTTCGTTTTGCAAGATCTTGAAGGAGAACAGAAGGAAGACTCCCTCAAATATCACAGCGAGAAACTCGCAATTGTGTTTGGTATGATGAGCTTGTCAAAAGAGAAAACTATTAGGATCAGAAAAAACCTCAGAATCTGCGGGGACTGTCATGTTTTTGCCAAACTCATAGCAAAGATGGAGCAACGGATCATTGTTATCAGGGATCCAATCCGTTATCACCATTTCAGTAATGGAGTTTGCTCCTGTGGGGACTATTGGTAGTAGAATATGACACTCATTATTTCTGAGCCTCTGACACCAAAATCTGCCGCGGCAAATTTGGTCAAATCTGATCACCCTCAAGCCCACTACACAACTGCGTATCTCTACAGTCATCAGTGCAAATAAACACCAAGGTAACCAAGCGCCAAACGACACCGTAACAATATCACGAAATTCATTAATTCATTCTTGAATATTTATCATTCAAATAGGAGCTAGTTGATTTCTTGAATGGTTAGGTCCTGTATGATTCCAACACTGGCCTCTTGAGATATTTATGTAAACGAGACCGATCAGATAAAATTTTTCCAAGTAATCAATGACCATGGTTCGGCTGACTGCCTATCAAAGCCAATAACGAATGCTCTGATACCAGTTGTTATGATTTTAAGGGCTCAAATTCCCTACACAGCGGAAACAGAAACGTAAGTTTCAATCCACACAAAGCAAGTAAAGAACAAGAATACCCACAAGAATACGAATATACGTGGTTCGGCTGACTGCCTATTTTTACAGAACAAGAAGAAAGAATCTACTATTATCAATAAGGATTACAATCACTCTCTCTCACACTCGCACTGTATCTGTGGCCTCAAATGTGAGCATCTTGCCGTATCTATATACTTTCTCTAGCCTCTCTACTGAGCCATTTCAAATGTATAGACGACCTTAGGGTTTTTATGAAACATAAAACCCTAATACATGCAGTCCTTAGGTCAAAACTTAACCCTGGCTGCCGCGTAAAAAATTGATGTTGCGCCGAGACCGATCGATCCGTCTTTAATAGGTCTCGGTTTCTCTGTCTTCTGCTGAGATTCTACGCCTATATTGACCAATTTTTTAGTCCTCTAATGCTGTTCGGACATCTTACCGAGCATGAATACTAAAATTCGAGATATCAAACCAACAGAACCTGACATCAAAAACTTCATCTCATGGAGGGTGAGGGCTGTGCCACATTTTTACAACTCTTCTCTAGAAGCTCCATCATTTTTGTGCTCAACATAAGATGCATAAGCGATGATTATTGACTCATATGTGTCTATTCCTTTTGGGCTCGTTTGATAACCCGGACGGGATTGAATTAGATTAGTAGTGAGGTGAAATTGGTAATCGGGTGGGATTAGTAGTGAGTTGGGATTAATTTTTTTGTATTTGAATTGAGTATGATTAAATAACGGACTAAATAATGATTTACCCTTGTATTAAGTTAATTTATTTTAAAATTAACTTAAATAAATTAATAAGTTAAATTTTATCTTATTGTTAAATCCTAAATTATTTATTTTAATATTTTAATATTTTTTATTATTTTTAAAAATTTTTAAATTCACTTCTTAATCTAATCTTTTCTAATCCCATCCTCCCCCTCATTAATTATCGCCCATTTGGTGAAATAATAGTCCGTCCGGACTATTAGTCAAGAAGTTCAATAAACACGGTATTGGACTATACTCTGGATTAATAATCCTAACAAATTAATAATCCAAAATAAATAGTGTTATCAAACATGGCGTTTAAGTATAGTCGGTGAATATATTTAGGATTTATAATAGTATAGATACTAGCAGTTAGAGTTAGAGTTAGAGTTAGAGTCCACACACCATGTGCACGATATAAAAAACTTCTAAAAATAATATTTAAATAATTCTGGGATAAATGGTTAATATAAGTTAAAATAACTTGATTAGAAAGTGGAGGAAAAATAAAGATAAAAGAAAGAGAAATAAATTGAAAAACAATACTATGGCAGACAAAAGGAAAAACTTGGCTTTTAATAATAATAATATGATTTTTAATTTTATATAGGAGGTGTGTGCACACACGATGAATGTGATTATTATAACTATGAGACATGTTAAAAAGATGCAAAAATCTAATGAAATATTAGGCAGTGAGGTGATAATAATTGTCATTTTTTTAACGCATTTGTTCTTAATAATTAAGATTCTTTACAATTGTAATTGGTAGGTATTTTTGAAAAGGAAAAAATGCAAACCGGATTCAATAAGTGTATATATCAATTGGTTTTTAGAAGAATATGACCAACTAATTAGAATGTGTGCAAAACTTGAGCAAGGGATGAAAAAATAAGCCGAAAAGTTAGAGGAATTCTAATAAAGTGTAATAATATTTCTTGGTCAGTTTTTTTATTTAAAAAAAAAAAAGAAAAGAAAGAAAGAAAAGTAGAAGAATATGACCTACACTAATTTTTTTCATAAAATAATTTCAAAAATGACTTTAAGTAAATTATAAGATGTGCAGATATTATTAATTAGTTTTAGTTTATGTTCTTTCACATCAAATTTTCTATTTACACAAGTGAAAACTTCTATTATATATTAATTTTACAATGGATTTTATCCTTTAAAAAACTTATTGTTTTGATTTAATATAACTTTATAATTAATATGAATTTTTTAATTAAATTTTTACAATTAAATTTTAAAATTATTTTTTATATACATTTGCAATCGTAGTTATAATATTAAACCAACTATTAGTACCCATTCACGGGCATGCACTCCATGAGTTGTGGGACTCATTTTGATGCGGTCACAGATCTGTGTTTTGTTTGATGCCTGTGGAGATTCAACTTTATCTTTCAAATAAATGGAGATATCTTTATTTTTATTATATAGTGTCTTCTGTAGTTCTTTTCATAATTTGAACCGTTCATGTTATAGAATTTATTAAAAAAATCATAAATATATATATATATATATATATATATAATTAAATTAATTAAAAATTGATAATGATATAGTCGGGACATGTTTTTTCTAAAAACTTGAACGACTAATATGATTTTGAAAGTGAACAATATAATTTTTTTAAATTAATGTGATGTAGCCATCTAATTTTTGATTTTTACATAGATAATTTTTTTGTTAAGCATTACAATATAAACGGTTTAAATCGTCAAAATAAACCCATGACAATTAATACTGTAAGATGGAAATGAAGATGTCTCTGTTACTTTAGAAATGGTGAAAATCCAAATCTTGGGACACAATAATCTATGGAGACATATTTGACATTCACAATTGTGCGGAACTCAATCCTCATATCTCTGAACGTAACAAAAACTTAATTCTTTGCAAAAATATTAGGCGTATAGATTGTTGAACACATATTATAATATACTCCACTCGTATGGAATAGATCTCACAAGTATGCCAGACTCATTCTATGGCTTTGTTTGGGTTAAATGTTAGAGAATTTTATTTATTTATATTTTTTTTGAAATTTTTTCATCTTTTAACTAAAAATTCTTATTTTTTCGATTTGTCTCAATGAGATGAATCCAAAAAGTAAAAAAATTTCAACAATGCTATGCAGTCAGAAAAAATAATCACAAAACTATTCAAAATTTAAAATGGATGGTTAAGATTCACTTAAAGTATGTCCCACATCCTATTAAATATAAATCTACACCTTATAGATCACTTTCGGAGTAAAATTTTGAATAGTTTTTTTGGGTGCAAACTTTTTCAAAAAATTTTGATCAAAAAACGATAAAGTTTACTGAAGACAAAAATATAAATAACATAAAATTTGATTTATTAGCTTATTTTAACTTATTTTTTTTGTCTTTTCTTATATTTTTTTTCCAATATTAGAATTTGTGTTTCTATTCTTTGTGATTGATTTGTGTGTATGTAAAAGAATTAGGTATACGATTTTTACCTTCTTTCCTACCGGATTGGCGTCTAGCACTTCGGTTTTCTGTTTCAGCTTTTCAAGCAATGCGTGATTGTCCAAGAAGTGATCAGCATGCTCGTGATGAACGTATTTTCCATCGCTAAAACACTTCGGGTGAAGGCAGAAGCTCTTTTTCTCATGAAAACACTTGACGCAGGTGAAGTACAATCCCACGATAAATTCCCTGCATCCATCGCATACCGTTCGGCCGGTATTTATTATGTAGAACAGAGTAACGACATCCTCAAAACTCAGGCGTCCGCTTTTGTCCACGTTGATTTGGACGAAGACCAATGGATTGTTCAGGGCTTCGTAGCCTTCCTCTTTCATGAATGCTGCGAACTCGTGAAGCTCTATCTTCCCGTCTCCATTGTCGTCCATGGCCTTAAAGAAGTCCTTCACCAATTTCTTCACTTTGTTTGGCACCTTCCGGTAATAAATCATTGCGGTCTCACGCAATTCCTCCATTGTTGGTCTCGTGGTGGAGTAGCAGTATTCTCTAAGTTCGTTTAGCGTTGTTTCCTTTGATTAAAGAGTGAAACAAACAACGTCTATGTAGATGTATACTAATGTTGACTTTGACTTTGTCCAAGTCATTTTTTATATTTTTTTTACAACAATGATACCTTGACTTGATTTTGTTTAAGTTAATTAGGAATGAGTGAATTTGGCTTATTTGTCTTATTGGTTTATTAATTTATTTTATTTTATAAATTTTTTATTTTTAATAAATTATTTTTATTATTTAGTTAAATTATTATATTTTTTAGGTTCATCTCATTAAACGAACCGAAAAACTAAAATTTTTTTATCAAACTATACAAAAAGTTTTAAAAAGACAAAAATAAGCAAAAATAAATTAATAAACTAAATTCTTTGTTGCTTAAACTAAAATAAATAAAAATAAATTAATAAGTCAATAAGTAATATTTGCTCAAATAGCTCAGCTTTTAAAATGTAAGCGAGTGTATTGTCTTTTGATGGTTAGATCTAAACTTTATTAAAATTTAAAGGTTGAGATTATTTTACCTTTTTCCATCTCTTGCTCATTTGTACCGATCCTAATCTTAGAACGGCCTCTTTCAGCCCACCACATCCCACCACATCCTAACCCTAGGACTCCTCATTCCCACTGTAACGTCCCGTTGCTGCCACCCCGCGCCACGCTGTCAGCCGTCACAACACCATACTGCCGTAGCTGCCACACAACGCCACACCACTGCTATAACATTCCGAATTTCATAGTTATTTTGTTAAAAAAAATAATTATTAATCTTAATTGTATATAGAAAAAAATTATAAATAATTTAAGATTTTTAAATTGGTTTTAATTGGATAACCGAAAGATAGAGTTTGTTAGAGAGTTCAAAGAAGCTAAATTCTGAAGAAGCTGAGAGGAAAAAAAAAAAGGAAAGAAAAAAGAAAGAAACGAAAATAGAATTACGGTGGAACAACGAGTAATTTCGTAGAAACAAGGTGAAAAATGCCAATGCATCTTCATGGTCGGGTAATGAGAAATTTCATAGAAATTTCATAGAAGCAAGGTCTCGGGCAACGAGAAATTCTATAGAAACAAGGTGGGAGACGTCAATGCAGCTCCATTGGATTGAGATTTGGTAAGACAAACTCACAAGTGCTACGGTGCATCTTAATTTATTCAATTTAATCGGATAAGTTTTTAATTACAGAAAAAGTAAATTCTTTTATTTTTTAAAAATCAATGAGGGTTAGAGGTAATTTTAAAAAATACATAGCATACTAAACAACTTACCTGAAATCTAAATAATGTATTATGTGTAAAGAAAGTTAATCGGTTACCAGCCTGAATTCTACAAATATAAGAATTTAATATTAATAAACGTCAAGCCAAGTAAATATTTAGATACTATGCGAACGAGTAATTATACGGTGCTCCCGGAATTTCATGTGACAAGCTTACGTGGTGCTCCCATCAATATGGTAATAATAAATTTTACGATAGAGACATGATGACTCACCTTTGTTGGGTAATTAGAAAACAAAGAGTAACACATATTATGTAAGTTGCGATCATTTATTTGTCGAGAGTACCACGTGTCATCGCCAACATGGTACTCCGAGGGTATCTAATAATTTTCCTATACGAACCCCCAATAAAGATTTAGTTCGTATTATTTATTATTTAATTTATATTAATACTTATTTTTTTATTTATTATATAATATTTAGTCCAATCAAGACCGTTAATTGTTCCAAACTTTACTCAGATAATAATATATTTAAATACTGTAATAATCGAGTTAATTTTCACTGTTTATTATTTAAATTATTTTTTATCACTAATTTTATATTAATATTTTAGAATAAAATAATACCACAATCAAGTCCTATAATCAAATCTTACGATTTAAAAACATAAAATAAATCTTTCGATTTCCAAATCTCATCAATTCCTAGTTTTAAACTCATCCCAATTTTGGTGGACTAACAAAATTATAGTGGAACAACGAGTAACTTCGTAGAAGCAAGGTGGGAGATGCCAATGCGTCTCGAAGGTCGGGTAATGAGAAATTTCATAGAAGCAAGGTCTTGGGCAATGAGAAATTTCATAGAAGCAAGGTGGGAGACGCCAATGCTGCTCCATTTGATTGAGATTTGGTGAGACAAGCTCACAAGTGCTACGGTACATCTTAATTTATTCGATTTAATCAAAAATGCTTTTAATTATAGAAAAAGTAAATTCTTTTATTTTTCAAAAACCAATTATGGATATAGGTGATTTTGAAAATTACGTAGCATGCTAAACAACCAATCTGAAATCTGAATCGTGTATTTTGTGTAAAGAAAGTTAATTGGACACAATCCTAGTTTCAAACTCATCCCAATTACGGCGGACTAACAGAATAATAGAATTACGGTGAAACAACGAGTAATTTTGTAGAAGCAAGGTGGGAGATGCCAGCGCATCTCCATGGTCAGGCAACAAGAAATTTCATGGAAGCAAGGTCTCGGGATGGAAGTAAGATCTCGGGCAACCAGAAATTTCATAGAAGCTTCATAGAAGCAAGGTCTCAGAAAACGGGAAATTTCATAGAAGCAAGGTGGGTGACGCTAATGCAGCTCCATTGGGCTGAGATTCGGTGAGACAAACTCGCAAGTGCTACGGTGCCTTTTAATTTATTCGATTTAATCGGATAAGTTCTTAATTATAGAAAAAGTAAATTTTTATATTTCAAAAACAAATTAGGGATATATGTGATTTAAAAAAATAGGTAGCATGCTAAACAACTCAACTGAAATCCGAATAGTGTATTATGTGTAAAGAAAGTTAATCGGTCACCATCTTGAATTATTCAAATATAAGAATTTAATATTAATAAACGTCAAGTCTTATAAATATTTAGATACTATGCCAACACGTAATTATTCAGTGCTTCCAGAATTTCATGTGACAAGTTTACGTGGTGTTCACATCAATATGGTGACAACAAATTTTACGGTAAAGACAAGTTGACTCACTCTTGTTGGGTAATTAGGAAATAAAGAGTATCCAATATTATGTAGGTTGCGATCATTTATTTGTCGAGATTATCACGTGGCATCGCTTACATTATACTCCGAGATTATCAAATAATTTTTCTATGCGAACCCCCAATAAAGATTTGCTTTGTATTATTTATTATTTACTACTTAATTTATATAAATACTAAATTTTTTTATTTATTATATAATATTTAGTCCAATCAGGCCCGTTAATTATTCCAAACTTTACTCATATAATATATTGAAATTTGTAATAATTGAGTTAATTTTCACCGTTTATTATTTAAACAATATTTTTATCACTAGTTTTATATTAATATTTTAGAATAAAATAATACCACAATCAAGTCCTATAATCAAATCTTACGATTTAAAAACATAAAATAAATCTTTTAATTGCCAAATCTCATCAATTCCTAGTTTCAAATTCATCCCAATTATGGTGGACTAACAAAATTACTGTGGTCGTAGAAGCATGAGGGAGATGCCAATGCGTTTCCACAGTCGGGCAACGAGAAATTTCATAGAAGCAGGGTGGGAGACGCCAATGTTGTTGCATTGGGCAGAGCTTTGGTGAGACAAGCCCACAAGTGCTGCAATGCATCTTAATTTATTCGATTTAATCATATAAGTTTTTAATTATAGAAAAAGTAAATTCTTTTATTTTCAAAAAACAAATTAGGGATACATGGGATTTTAAAAAATACGTAGTATGCTAAATAACTCACCTGAAATCCGAATAGTATATTATATGTAAAGAAAGTTAATTAATCATCTTCCAGAATTATACAATTATAAGAATTTAATATTTATCAACGTCAAGTCGAATAAATATTTTGATACTATGCGAGCGAGTAATTATTTGGTACTCTCAGAATTTCATGTGGCAAGTTTACGTGGTGCTCCAATCAATATGATGACAACAAATTTTACGGTAGAGACAAAATGACTCATATTTGTTGGGTAGTTAAGAAATAAAGAATGACCCACATTATGTGGAATGCGATCATTTATTTGCCGAGAGTACCACGTGGCATCGCCTACATGGTGCTCTGAGAGTATATAATAATTTTCCTATGCGAACCCCCAATAACGATTTAGTTCATATTATTTATTATTTATTATTTAATTTAAATTAATACTTAATTTTTTTATTTATTATATAATATTTAGTCCAATCAAGCCGGTTAAGTATTCCAAACTTTACTCAGATAATAACATATTGAAATATTGTAATAATCGAGTTAATTTTCACCGTTTATTAATTAAACCATTTTTTATCACTAATTTTATATTAATATTTTACAATAAAATAATACTACAATCAAGTCCTATAATCAAATCTCACGACTTAAAAACATAAAATAAAACTTTTGATTTCTAAATCTCATCAATTCCGAGTTTGAAACTCATCCCAATTATGGTGGACTAACAGAATTACGGTGGAACAACGAGTAATTTCGTAGAAGCAAGGTGGGAGATGCCAATGCAACACCGTCGTCGGGCAACGAGAAATATAATGGAAGCAAGGTGGGAGACGCCAATGCAGCTCCATTGGGCAGAGATTTGGTGAGACGAACTCACAAGTGCCACAGTGCATATTAATTTATTCGATTTAATCGGATAAATTTTTAATTATAGAAAAAGTAAATTCTTTTATTTTTCAAAAACCAATTAGGGATAGAGGTGATTTTAAAAAATACGTAGCATGCTAAACTACTCACCTGAAATCCGAATAGTATTATATGTAAAGAAAGTTAATCGGTTACCATCCTGAATTATACAAATATAAGAATTTAATATTAATAAACGTCAAGTCGAATAAATATTTAGATACAATGCGAACGAGTAAGTATTCGGTGCTCCCGGAATTGCATGTAACAAGTTTACGTGGTGTTTCCATCAATATGGTAATAACAAATTTTACGATAGAAACGTGATGACTAACCTTTGTTGGGTAGTTAGGAAAACAAAGAGTGACCCACATTATGTAGGTGCGATTATTTATTTGTCGAGAGTACCACGTGTCATGGCCAACATGGTACTCCGAGGGTATCTAATAATTTTCCTATACGAACCCCGAATAAAGATTTACTTCTTATGATTTATTATTTATTATTTAATTTATATTAATACTTAATGTTTTTATTTATTATATAATATTTAGCCCAATCAAGACCGTTAATTATTCCAAACTTTACTCAGATAATAATATATTGAAATACTGTAATAATCAAGTTAATTTTCACTGTTTATTATTTAAACCATTTTTTATCACTAATTTTATATTAATATTTTAGAATAAAATAATACCACAATCAAGTCCTATAATCAAATCTTACGATTTAAA
>JAOTRH010000025.1:14762181-14776743 GCA_034768845.1 Heliamphora exappendiculata | reverse complement strand
AAAAAATAAAAAAATTGCATCACTATAGGTCAAGTACATCCCAACTAGGTTGGCACATACAAATCTAACAATCATTTGCATTGTTCTCTACTTAAAATATATGATAAATGAAATGTCAAATTACAAATATAAAGTAAAAAAATTTACATATACAACAAATAATTTAAAAAATCAGTCCGAGCCTGATTATTCTTCAGGCGTTCCAGACGTGATAGATTCTATGTCTGTTTCGAGTCTTTCTTTCTCGTCCATTTTTTGAGACATCTTCGATGCGTAAAATGTGTCCCATGTAATCATCAATGTTTGAACCATCTCCGGAGTGAGTCTTGATCTGTAATCGTTCGGTATTCGTCCATCTACATTGAAAGTTGACTCCGAAGCAACTGTAGGACAGGAATGACAAGTATATCGTAGGCTTTCGCGGCCAATATTGGCCGCGACATCTCGTGTTGTTTCTAATAATCTAAAATATCAAAATTATCTTCATCTATATTTTTTACAGTATCAAAATAACATTGGAGTTCTGTGATAGAACTCCCATAAATATCAAAAAGTCGTATATTTTTTTTATGATAGACCAATCATCGTTACGACTTCGAGATGAAGTCCTAGCCGCGAGTTGTGTTGATTGTGGTATTATTTGAGTTTTATATTGATCATATAAATATTTAAGTGTTTCATTTATTGTTTTTTGTTGGTTTATATTGTCGTAAATATTTTTTAAAAAATATTGTAAATTAATATTTTTACTCTTAGGATCTAGTATGCAGGGTATTCCAAAAATATGTATTATTTTATTATAATATTTATCAAATTTAACTTTCATACTAAATATCATTTGATAATAATTTAGATTGAGTAAAAATTTATTAAATACTGCGCTAATTTATTTTAATTGTAATAAAACTAATGGAGTAGTGGAAGTGTAAATAAAAATTAATAATTTTGTTGTTTGATCAAAAATTTTATAAATTTTTTTATATACATTTAAATTACCCAAATTATTAGATATTTGTGGAGAAAAATTAATATCTGTATTTATTTTATAACATAAATTAATTTTTATTTTTATTTTATTGCTAGTTTTAACATATTATATGTCGAGTTCCATCTAGTTTTTAAATCATGTTGTAATTTTTTATATTTTATATTTTCTTGTTGACATATTTTTCTATATAAATCAACTCTTCTAACACTACTATTTATAAATCTTACTATTAACCTAACTCTTTTAAGAGACTTATTATAATATTTAAATTCTTCTTTCACAATTAAATTTAAAATATGTGCAGAACAACGAATATGAAATAAAGAACCAGATAATGGAAGCTATAAATGACGTACTAAATAATTAACACATTCATTATTATAAGAAGTATTATCTAAAGTAATAAAAAATATTTTTGATACAATACCCCACGTACCTAGTTCTTACCTAATAACTATACCTAAAGATCGATCGGTATAGAAAAATTCTATAGTTTTAAATGAAAAAATTCTTTTACATAAATTTCAATCATTATCTATAAAATGTATTGTAATACATTGAAATTCTTGAGCATTTCTAGTAGTCCATAAATAAGAAGTTAAACTAATTTTTTCTTTTAAATTTGTAAATAAATCCATCAACTCGGTTTTAATTTCATCAAATCTATTTAAAACTCTATTTCTTGTAGTATTTGTAGAAACATGTTGAAATTACGATACAAAATCGATTTATACCATTTCTTCAAATGTTGACTGTTCACTTATTGAAAATAGTTGTTCTTATTTTATTATATAATCAACAACAAAATTTTGTGCGCGGGTTTGTTCCCACGAAAAATTAATAATATTACCAGTTGCACTCATACCTATTTACATTTGTGAGGTGATATTAAGAGGTGAATTTTTACGGTGACTATCAACATGTATACGTAAGTGGCTAGTGTCACTCGATATGTGACCCGAAATTAATTTATTACAAATTTTATATTTTATTTTAACAGTAATAGTGCCATCAATTTTTTTTTTTTACAAATTTTTACAAATTTTTTACACATTAGAAATTTTTTTGCTAGATGAACCTACAAATGTAGATGCAAATGCAGATGAATGAGTGAGTGGATTATGAATAGGAACAAGGGGAGTGAAATTAGAACTAGTAAGTAAAAATGTAAAAATATATTTTTCTTCATTAACGGGAAAAATATTTGGATTCATCGATTTTTCTAAAAAAATTATTAAATTTTAAATCAAAATTAATATATTAATGAGCTTAAAGACTATAATTTGAAAAAATTCACAATGAAATAAAATTTAATTTTTTTTAAAAATTACTTAGAATTTTAAAAAATATATTCAAAATTTAATTAAATATTACAACAGATAAATTAATTTTTTAGAGATAAGAATTTAAATTATAACAAATAAATTAATAAATTAGAAAATAGAGATTAGAATTTTAAAAAATTAAAAATGAAATAGAATTTAATTTTTTTTAAAAATTAATTAAAAATTTAAAAAAAAATGTATTCAAAATTTAATTAAATATTACAACAAATAAATTAATTTTTTAGAGACAAAAATTTAAATTGCAACAAATAAATTAATTTTTTAGAGAATAGAGAATAGAATTTAAAAAAATTGAATTAAATTATAGAAAATTAAATTGCAACAGATAAATTAAATTACAAAAAATAAAGCAAATTGAATTAAGAAACTCCGATATTTAATCTTGATCTCGATCGATTTGTGTTTTGATCTTGATTTTGATTCTTGATCTTCACTCCTTGATTCGCCAACAATTGCAACGAACCCGAATATTATCGAACCCGAATATCACCGAGTAATTAGAGAGAAGAGAATAGAGAGAAGAGAGTTGTTTGGATGAAAAAAATGAAAATGTGCCTCCCTATTTATAGAAAAAAAATTATATTTAAAAAAAAAACTAACTGTTGACTGAGCCAGGCCGAGCCCAACGGTAAAAAAATATGAGCCGTCAATTGTTTTTCATATTTGATCCGAGCCGTTAGTTTTCAAAAGTGACCGTTGGTGGCATTGGTGGGTGGGTTGGGCCGGGCTCAATAGCTAGCCCAGGTCCGGGCCCGTGGACAGGCTTGTGGCGGGCCTAGGGACGAGTGGGCTTCTAGCCCGACCGGCCCAGCTCGGCGGGCTTAGGGGTGCGGCTTAGGACCGGCCTATGAATAGTACGGGTCGACTCAGCCTTGGCCCGATGATGAGCCGAGCCTGAACAATGGCGGGTATCGTGGTATTTTTACATCCCTAACATACACTTACTAAATATGTACATACCAAACACCTTTTTTTTTGGCTTTTAATGCTTACAAAAGTAAATGAAAACAAAGTGAAAAACATACTTCCTTTCTACTCAAGAATTTTCTCTTGGTCACCAGCTAGCCAGCCAACCAGAAACCCCCCGCCTCCCCCAACCACACACACGTGCACACACATAGACAGAGAGAGAAGGATACACAAAGAACAAGAAAACATGACTCTTGGGATTTCTCTCATTGTGCAGCCAAACCACCTGCATATTCGGTTGAAAAAAAAAACCCAAAAAAGAAAACATTAATTTCATTGAAGATAGCTCTCTTGCATGTTAATTACATTCTCAATTAAAAAAAAATAAAAAAAAAAATAAAAAAAATGCAATGAGAGAAACAACATAATTGCGACAGTGGAGATCGAGAGAGAGAGAGAGAGTCTAAAAGGGAAGGCTCGTGAGGGTGGAGATTTTAACGGGAAAAGCTTACCTGCAATAGAGTTCTCAGTACGTACTTAGGTAAGAGGGCGCTCAGACAATAGAATTCTGTGCGGCTAAAACAAAGAGGAGAAGAAGATGAGATATAACTTCTTAAATAAGTGAGGGGAAAAGGGTGAGTTGTAATGTTAAGTAAATGTTTGGCAAACACGACTTATACGACTTATTTAATGAAATGTTCCTATCAAAAACGTTTTCTACTTAAATGTGTTTTTGTCAATCACGCTTTTAGTATAAAAATTTTAAACGTTATTAGCAAAATTGTTTTTTTTTTAATAAATAAAACATAATTTTTGTTTTAATCCAAATAACGTTTTTCGTTTAAAACTGGAAATTGTTATTAGTAAAATTATTTTTTTTAAAAAAAACAATAAAATATTTATAACAAAAATGCTTTATGTATAATGAAAAATTAAAACTTAAAACGTTTTGTGTAAACAGGTTTTACTGTTAAATATTTTTTTTCAAAACTAAAACTTTAGTTAAATACAATTATAAATAAAACATATTTACTAATCATTTTTTTACATAAAATAAAAATAAAATATAAAAATTCCTATTTTAGTCTGAAAATTTACGTATTACAGTAAAACAGTCGACCGAGAGAGGGGAAGTGGGCGTCAACCAATAGGAAGGATTTGCAGGGGATTAGGATTCATGACATAACAGACACACACGGAGACGGTTTGAAAATCCCCCCTCTACTCTATCCGTACACAATCAATCTCTCCCTCTCTCTCTCTCTCTCTCTCGGTATATCCTTCGGAATATCGTCTCCTCCTACCTTCCCCACCACCCTTTCTTCTTCTTCTTCTTCTTCTTCTTCTTCTTCCTCCCACCCATTTCCAAAATCGACTGTCTTTCTTCCTCCTCCCTTCTCTCTCTGGCTCTCTCTCTCTGAGTCTGAGCTATGGTGCTCACAACTCCAATTCTTCACCACAACAATCATCTTCTCTTCACTTTCCGAGCCAAACCCTCTCACTCTTTCTCCAACTCCAACAACAACCTCCTCCACTCTCCAAACCTTCCCACCTCACTTCCTCTCTCTTCCTTTTCACCCTCACCGTCGCAGCCGCGCGTGTCCACCGCCCCTGTCGAGTACGCGCCACCAGCACCGGGCTTCGACTTCTCCGGAGAAATCGCACGCCTCCGAGCTCTCCGATCGAATCTCGCCGGCTCGAAAAGCCTGGACGATAAGCTCCGGGCGATTGACCTTGATTCCAGAGTGAAGAGATTTTTCAGTACGCAGAGAAATGGGGTTTCTAGGGTTTTAGGGGCTGTTGATTTGGATGATTACGAGGTGTTTTTGCTGAAATGTGTCGCCGCCGCGGGGCAAGAGCAGGTTCTTGGATCAATCCCGTTCGTTGAGGCCGACTTTAAGTCGGCGAGGGGATTGTTAAAGGGTGCGCTTTATTCTTTGGCTGAAATGATTGAGAAGTGGGATGTCGGTGGGGGTGAGGTGTTGGGGCATGAGGTTAAGGAGAGGTTGAAGGGTGAAGAGATTGGTGCATTGAGAACACTGCTGAAGACACTTAGAGAGATGGAAAAATTCTATAATTGCATTGGAGGAATCATTGGGTTAGTCCCTTCTGCTTCATCCCCCTTTCTTTGCGGTGTTTTTAGTTAACGCCCCCATTGGGATAGTTACGCTTATTTTTGTTTTTAGCGAGTTTGTTTTATTATTTAATTAAAATTTTATTTTTTAACTTGTTTTGCGTGACAGTGAGAAAAATAACAATTTGATCAAAATATAATTTTTTTTTGCAAAAAAGACAAAAAAATCAGTAAGTTAAATTTTATACTCGCTTACTGTTATTTTTAATGAATTTTTTTATTTTTTATTTTTTATCAAAATGTTTTATTTTTTTAATTCATAATTTTATTTTTTATCAAAATGTT
Source organism: Heliamphora exappendiculata (assembly GCA_034768845.1). Classification (NCBI taxonomy): domain Eukaryota; kingdom Viridiplantae; phylum Streptophyta; class Magnoliopsida; order Ericales; family Sarraceniaceae; genus Heliamphora; species Heliamphora exappendiculata. The sequence continues at coordinate 14,771,081 of JAOTRH010000025.1, read as the reverse complement.
TTATTTTTTCAATTCATCTTGGTCGAGACGACTCAGAAGAGTAAATAATTTTAGTCAAATAATGAAAAAAGCTTTGAAAAGAGGAAAATAAGCAAAAACTCTAAAATTTATCCCAAACAGGGTTTTAAATTGTTTTCCATTTGACTACTTTTTAATGGAATGGTAAGATATTTGGGTATATTTAGGTTATGTGTTTAATTCCAGACTTCCAATGTGATCATCAAACTTGAATTTAGAGGGTCTTAGTTCTGGTAAATGTATCACTTTCTCTTGAATTTCTCGTAATTTCAATACCAACATGCACAAGAACCCGGATTAGGTTTGCTGCTGCAGACAGGTAAGAGTTGTAAGACAGATGCAATTATATTGACTGCAAATTGCAACCGTCCGGCATCATCACATTACCAATGCTTGCATAGTAATTTTGATTTCTGACTTTGATTGAATGAAAATTGCATCTTTCTTGTAGCTGTACATGTTCTGATTGTAGGCAACTACATTCTCTTCTGCATACAGTTTATTTTTTGATTCTATAAATTTTTTGTAAGTGAAGTTGTAATACTAGATCAGAACTGTTGTAGTTTTACCATTTGATCATTGGGTCAATAAATAGGATGAGGCACCTTTCTAGTAAACTATGGTGGGAACTCTCTATGAATGGAGGTTCTAATTAGGTTTTACTAATGATTGTCCTTTTCTTTCAATCAATGCTTCATAGATGTTTCCATTATTGAATCAAAGTTATTTGGAGTTAGATTATCTGTGTAATTGATTGAAACAATGTTTTGGTTGCAGATATCAGATAGTGGCACTAGAGCTTCTTGCTCAATCAACATATGAAGGACAGACCATAAATCGGTCCCAGCACTTCAATGAATCAATGAAATGCCAATTCATGGAAATTCATCCTCCTAATGTACTTGACCTTTCTCAGAATACAGAATATGCATCTCAAGCAGCTCTATGGGGAATTGAGGTTTGTGCATAAATTATGTTTTTTATTGGAACGTGAAAAACGTTCGTGACAGCACAAGTTATAATGGAATTATAAGATTTTATTCTTTTAGGGTTTACCAGACCTAGGTGAAATTTATCCACTTGGAGGTTCTGCGGACAGGCTTGGTTTGGTTGACCCTGACACAGGTGAATGTCTCCCTGCTGCAATGCTTCCTTATTGTGGACGGACTTTATTGGAAGGTCTTATAAGAGATCTTCAGGTATAAGATCTCTGTTTTGTCGAGCTTGGTTCATTTATTTCTGCCTTTGAAGCTTCACAATTGGGATGTGCTATTGTCAATGATCAACATTATTCATGTGTGTGTTTGAACCGAAAATAATGGAATTCCTTTGGCATTGCAAGGCTAGAGAATTCTTGTATTTCAAATTGTATGGAAAACAGTGCATTACTCCTGTTGCAATTATGACGAGTTCAGCAAAGAACAACCATGAATGTGTCACATCTCTTTGTGAAAGACTTGGATGGTTTGGAAGAGGTCGATCACTTTTCCAACTTTTTGAGCAGGTTCGATACAGAAAATTGTTACGATATTTTCTACTTTTGCTTCTCTTTGTTCCTTCTTCTCTTGATTATGAGGATGCAGTTGTGCATTTTCTAATCTAATTTCAATTGCCAGCCTCTTGTTCCAGTTGTTAGTGCGGAAGATGGTCAATGGCTGGTCACCAGACAATTTATGCCCGTTTGCAAGCCTGGCGGTCATGGTGTGATATGGAAACTTGCATATGACAAAGGCATTTTCCAGTGGTTTTATGACCATGGAAGAAAAGGTGCAACTGTCAGACAAGTCAGGTGAGGTTTAAATACCTTATTTATGATAATAAGGTATTTAGTTCTTGTACCGAAAGAATTATTATTGCAGGGATTTTGGGTTTTTGAGAATTTGACATTGATGACTCTGCAGTAATGTTGTGGCTGCTACAGATTTGACCCTATTGGCATTGGTGGGGATTGGTATGCACCATGGAAAGGTAGGCTTTCATTACAAAGTCTGATTACCTGTGATTTACTGGTAACTAAATAATATGTAGGCATTAATATTGGGAAATACCCATAAGCTATTACGTTGGTGTATATCCATACGTCAATGCTTCAAACAGGGCCAAATGTGGTGCATGTATGTAATGAGGACAAGGCACTTCCTGAATATTCAACGAAGTCGAGGCTGAATTTATGTTTTGTATTCATGCCGATGCTTTCTTGGGGACATCGGCTTTTGTATACGTGTTTTAAAAAACTTTTTTGACAAGTAATATATCACAAATGTCCCAAAAAATGAGATTGCAGCCTTACAAACACGTCGATACTAGAAAAGGCAACAAAATTCAACAGGAAGAGAATCTTTAGCGTAAAAGTGATGATTCCATTACCTTGAGTGAAAAAATAATGATCTTAAGATAAATGCTTCAGCTTATGTGATGGATGTTCCACTCAGTGGAAATACCTCATGTTCCTTTCATTATGCATGTGTCAAATTATGGAGCTTGCATCCACTCCTCTTTTTTGGTCCTCCAAACCTTGGATTCTTGGCAAGGACAAGAAGTCCTTTGGCAAACCTGGCATGACCTAGTCCACTTCATAGAATGAGAAAAAGAAGCACGAGGTCTGCCGAGCCACCTAAAAATGCAACAAGTGATAGACACTCCTCTTTGCCCTACACTAATGCAACTCCAATTTGAGACAAAGTGACCCTTCTACTTGTCAATAATTAGAATTCTACTGCAGCTGTCCAGAAACAAAGAAAGCTACCCTCACGGAATTTTTCCTGTTCACTAAATACCCTTCCATTGAATTGCTGAAATCCCGTCACCACAGAGAAGAGAATATAAGGACCTAGTGCTAAAATCATTTTTGTTGAGCCCGTATAACACGTCATCAACCTCCTTGCTAATAGTTAACGTTTCCATAAGGGAGTCACCGTATTCCACCCTTTGATCTTGAAGTATCCAAAATCAGAACTTGGGTTTAAAAACCCTATTGTTGGCCATGGTAGAGACATATTCTACCATTGGAGCCTTTTTGTTCCGCACTATTCTAAGTGCTCTAGGATCATTCTCAACTTTTCTTACATATTTTAAGAATTTTATACCTGTATTTTTCTTAAATATATTGGCATGAATTATGATACACTCTTGGTTGTGCACCTGCATGCTGATTTTATAATTTTTTTTTTTTGGTTATAGACGTATTTGACATTGATATTGGATACATTCTCATTTCTTGACACGTCTTGACAGTAACATGGGATTAATTGCTTCTATGAGAGAGACCACTTGGATTCTTGAAGTGTACTTTACTATGCCTTCATTTTAACTAATCTTACAGAAACTGGGGTTTGCGTCGTGTAAGCGGAACTTGGGGGCCACAGAAGGAATAAATGTTTTAGTTGAGAAAAAGAATCTTGATGGAATGTGGGCATATGGATTGTCATGCATTGAGTACACCGAGTTTGACAAGTTTGGGATCACTAGTGGAGCTCTTTCTCCGAATAGGTATTTGTGAATTCTTTTCTATTCTAAGCTTGCAAAAATATGATTGACGATTTTCCTCATGGGGTTTGTATTTCTATTTCACATTATACCATTTCTTTAGGAAAGTGGTTCAGGTAGCTCAGCTGGTTAGAGCTTTATTTTTTAACAACTTTATGCAATCTACTAGAATGTTCTAATTAGAAAAAAAAAAAAATTGGATTGTCAAAATTGCGAAACATAATTCATAATTTTTGAATTGGATTAATACTTCCAATTGAATTAGTATGGGTAATATCTCTTTTTTGAGGTTCACAAATAGTAACCAATTCCATAAATCTATGTAGTTTCCTAAGTAATTTATTTCGTGTATCTCTGAGATCCTCCTATCCAAACTACTGTGCTGTCTTAAATGCCACTGCGTAGCTGTTGGATATTCGAGATTTGCGCTGTATTGTAGATCAATATCAATGACAGCTATTATGCCAAAGCAGCAATTCAGTGCTGCTAATTAATGGTGTCAATTTGAAACATCTGGGTTAAGAGGCAGCCCAGACTATTGCCTTTCTTAATAGATTTGCAAAATGGAAACCAAAAAAAAAAGAGGCAAAAAGAAAACGTGGCAGTGGTGAGAATGTTCTGTACAAGGGATTTGTCAATTATAATAGGTGAAACAGTATTTGTGCAAAGCATTATATGCATGTAACTAAACACTCATTGAGCTAATACGGAGTTATACTATCTGCTAAATTATGAACCTTCTCCTTTTCAATTGCACACTATTATATTATGGTGTATTAATTAGCTAGACTATGATGTTATCATCAATGTACATATCAAGGGAAGAACTTGGTTAGTTTGTACTCCTATTTGAAGTTGATGTCTGGCACATGTTCAAATCTGGGGAATACTGGTCTCATTTAGAAGCATTCATGCTTTTAATCCGGATCAAAAAGGAGAAGTTTTTGATCAACATCGATTTTGTATTAGCATCTAAAATTTTGGTATTTGCTAAGATTACCAATTTATTCATTTAGCTTGTGTTTGGGAAAATTTTTAAGGAACTGGCTTTTTTCATCTTTCTGGAGTGTTTTTTTTTTTCCAATTCTTGGTTCAATTTTTTTACTTTTCCAGTTCCTCGTGATAACAGGAATCTAAAAAGTATACTCATTTGTACTAAAGCTAAAAGAAGTTTACTAACGATAAAAAAAACAAATCATTTTGAAAAGGCCTTTAGGTGACTTTTTTCATCTTTTCTGAACTTTTATCATTTTTTTGCCAGAATTGTTTACTCTTCTGATTCCTCGTGACAATAGGAATCTGATTCTTCGTGACGAGGAATCTAAAAAAGTATATCAATTTGGTTAATGTTGAAATGGTTCACTAAAGATGAGAGAAAGGCATTTAAAAAAAGCTATCTAAAATGGAGGCTTAGAAGTATTAATTTGGAGTCATCAATCTCCATGTAATAGATTTATAGGTCCTTCATTATTTTTTTTTCATCTATACTATTATAATAAGGAAACACCCAACTTGGTGAAGTTTTTTGTGATTTTTTATTTACAAAAAATCTCTAAAAAGTAATTTGATATTTTCATCCATTGTATTCTCGTTTAAAATGGTTAAAAAGGTAAACTTCAAATTCTATTCAACTTCTTAGAAAATTGAAATTTATTAGGATCAATTATACATGGTGGAAACTTGAAATGTGTTATGCTGAAATATACTAGCAAAAAATGGCAAATTTTAGCGAGTTTTTTGATTTATTTATTTTTTAATTATTTAACCCGCCAAACTGCTAGGTTGAAACGGCCTAAAAATCAACCAATCCGTTGGTTTTAGTAATGAGTGGGTTGGCATTCAATTGAAAAAGCCTCCACCTGTTACGGGCGGGTTAAGTAAGAATTTTCTCTTAACCCAATCCATGCATGCCCCTAGCTGGATTAGTTTGATTAAATGATTACACAACACATCTTCACATTTTTGGAACAATAAGTATATAAGACACCTTTCAAAGTGTGTTATGTTTAAACTTAAGAGTTCCATCTCAATTTCTCTTCTTATTATTACTCTTTTAAAGTTTCTAGGTATTTCTTTGAATGTTAATGATAGCAAATAAGAAGGATTATTCTTATTATTATTGCAGTTAATGAAAAGCCTTTTGCCCTAATATTGAACTACATAATATATATAAAGATAGAAAACCATAAAAAACCCTAATATTGCTAATAACACTAAACTACCCTTTTGTTATATGTAAAATAACAGAAAAAAACACAACACAACTCACCTCCCCTCAAACTTATGATGCGAGTCCGGAAAGCAGTGAGAGTTTGTTCATCAAAAAATGGAAATGAGCAACAATATGAATCTTCGTGAAGAAATCAACAAGATGCAAGGAGGAAGAAACAAACAGGAGGCTAATAGTGTCTATTGAAGGTGTTGACGGACAAAATGACAATGAATTTCAATATGTTTGGTACGCTCACGAAACATGAAATTATGGGCAATTTGGATGGCTCTCTTGTTGTCACAATAAAGGGAGGTAGGAGAATCGAAAGAGACACCCAAATCAGACAGAAGCCACCGGAGCCAGACAATCTTAGCAGTACATGTGCCATAACACAATAAAGGGAGGTAGGAGAATCGGAAGAGACACCCAAATCAGACAGAAGCCACCGGAGCCAGACAATCTTAGCAGTATATGTACCATAACACAATATTCAACCTCAGCAGTGGAACGGGCAATCACAGACTGTTTCTTATTCTTCCAAGAAATAAGAGACATCGAGAAAAATGCGAAATCTAGTAGTAGACTCGTGATCAGAAACATCACTAGCCCAGTTAGCATTTGCATTTTCGTGAATAGTTAACGTGGAGGTAGAGGACAACAACAAATTGTGAAAAATGGTATAGCGGACATAACGGATGATACGGAGCAAAGCAGCCCAATGGGTGGAGCGAGGAGCAGAGACAAATTGGTTGACGACATGAACATCATAGGCAATATCAGGTCTGGTCACAGTGAGATAGACCAAACACCCAATTAGCTCCCGATAAATAGAGGGATCTTCAAGAGAAACACCCTCAGAAGAGAATTTTGCATGGAGTTTAATGAGAGTATCAACAATCTTATCATCATTTAGCGGGCATGGTGAACAATCTCATGAGTATACTTAGTCTGGGATAGATGATAACCATTCGGTGAAGAAGCTACCTTGATACCGAGAAAATACCAAAGGGGGTCCAAATCTTTCATCTCAAATTCCTGAAACAAATGTTGCTTAACCTTAGATATAGTGACCGAATCAGTACCACCCGTGATGATCATTCCATCTACATATAATATACAAACAACAATACCAGCAGATGTATGTTGGATGAAAAGAGAAAAATCATTTGAGCTAGAATGAAATCCAATCTATGTAATAGTATACTAGAAACGGTCATTCCAGGCACGTGGGGATTGCTTGAGACCATAAAGAGCATGGCGGAGATGACATACCATGCTCGGAGGATGAGGAAGATTCGGAGGAGGTCGCATATAAACTTCCTCAGGATGATGTCCATTGAAAAATGCATTCTTGACATCAAGTTAAAAGAGAGGCCAGTAACGAATTGCAGTAACAGAGATGAGGGTAGGAATAGTGGTCATTTTAGCTACTAGAGCAAATGTTTCCTCGTAATCAACGCTATACTCCTGAGAAAAACCCTTGACAACTAGACGAGCTTTGTAGCGCTCCAAAGAGCCATTAAAGTGAGTTTTGACTTTCTATACCCACTTGTATCCAATGAGATTTTTACCTACAGAAAGTATGTCAAAATTCCAAGTACTAGTCTTCTGAATAGTAGATAATTCGTCCGACATTGTATATTTGTATTAACTAATTAGGATCAATACATACTTCTTTATAAGATTGAGGCTCAAAATAAGTATGAATAGAAGTAAAAAAAGCACAATATGAAGGGGAGAAACAAGTATTTGAGGAACTAAGTCTTACCGGGGGATATAGGTACGCATTAGATAGTGACAGTTAGGAGGGGTAGGAGCCTCAAGAGCCACAAGAGCAGATGGAGCTGGTGGATACTGGTGGAGAAGGAGCAATTGAACGACGGGAGTAAACCAACAGGAGAGAGGAAGGCTGAGAATGATGGGAGGTAGGTGGAAGATCATGGACATCAATGGTAAAAGTAAACTCCTCAGAGGGTACATCGAGGGAAAAATGATTAATATGAACTAAGTTGTTTTTGGAGACAGGGGCATTCTTGGGAGGAAGATTAAAATAGGTAAGAAGCTCGAGGAACACAACATGACGCGAGACATAGATACGTCTAGAAACAGGGTCACAATACCGATATCCTTTTTGATGGAGGCCATACCCTAAGAAAATACAGAGAACAGAGCGAGCACTGAGCTTGCTCCGTTCTCGTTTAGGGAGAAGAACGAAACAAACGGAACCAAATACATGCACTAAGGAGTAATTGGGAGCATGCCCGAAAATCTTCTCATAAGGAGATAGCCCAAAAAGGAGAGGAGATGGCAAACGATTGAGAAGATACATAACTGTAACAATGGGTTCTCCCTAGAAGACAGTTGGAACAGAGGAGGATAGAAGAAGGGCACGATCTGTGTCAAGAATATGCTGATGTTCTTCTCAGCTTGACCATTTTGGGCCGGAGTATCCAAACATGAGGACTGGTGAATAGTACCACAAGAAGCCAAAAAGTTTGTAAATTCAGTTAGAAAAATATTTCTCACCCAAATCTGAACGGATAATCTTTATAGTGATAAAAAATTGTGTGTGAACCATATAATCAAATTCACAATAAATGCGAAAGAAATCAGACTTGTGAGACATAAGGTACACCCAATCAAATTGACTATAATCATCAATAAATGATAAATAATAGACGGAGCCATCCTTGGTGGCAATGGGAGAATGGCCCCAAACATCAGTATGGACAATCGAAAAAAGAGAGGTAGAAATAGATGCACTTTTATTAAAAGGTAGAGTTGATATTCTTGCAAGTTTACAACCGCTGCACTCAGAAATATCACTAACAGGCACTTTTCCTAAACTACCAGATTAAACTAAAATTTTTAACCGGTCACTCGACAAATGGCCTAAGTGAGAATGTCAAAGGTAAAAAAGAAAAAAATGCTGATTTAAAGAAAAGGAAGACATGACAGCATTGGATACCATGGGAATATGCAAACTCTCCAGAATGTAAAGGTCATCAGCTTTACGCCTGATCTCAATATGTTTCCGTGACTTCCGATCATGAACAACACAACCAGTAGAAGAAAAAATGACATCAAAACCAGAATTAGAAAGCTGTCTAATTGACAGTAGACTAGCAGACAATTGTGGTATATAAAAAATATCAGGAATAGACAATGTGGACGAGGGAGAGGG
>JAOTRH010000025.1:14750170-14762081 GCA_034768845.1 Heliamphora exappendiculata | reverse complement strand
CCAGATTAAACTAAAATTTTTAACCGGTCACTCGACAAATGGCCTAAGTGAGAATGTCAAAGGTAAAAAAGAAAAAATGCTGATTTAAAGAAAAGGAAGACATGACAGCATTGGATACCATGGGAATATGCAAACTCTCTAGAATGTAAAGGTCATCAGCTTTACGCCTAATCTCAATATGTTTCCGTGACTTTCGATCATGACAACACAACCAGTAGAAGAAAAAATGACATCAAAACCAGAATTAGAAAGCTGACTAATTGACAGTAGACTAGCAGACAATTGTGGTATATAAAAAATATCAGGAATAGACAATGTGGACGAGGGAGAGGGGACAACCGAGTCAATAGAAACAACATGCATAAGAAAACCATTGGCAGCGTGAATAATGATAGGAGACGAAGGGGAAATGCAATTGCGAAGATAAGATAGATTGAAAGTTATATGGTGGGAAGAATCAGAATAAAATATTCAAGTCGAGGAGAACATACCTGAAAAGTAAGAAGTATGAGAATCTGAATGAGAAGTAGTTATAGAAGCACGTGACTGATTCCCGAGAGATGCAAGCATTGACGAAAATGATTAAACAATGCATGGGATGGAGGGGAGTACCAAGTAGATCCAGTTGATGCACGTGTGGCAAGAGCAGTAGGGGGTTGGTAGATCAGAGCAGAGGTATGCGGAGATGTATGAGAGGAAGAATGGCCTTTCTGTGTTAACTTAGGACATGCAGTTTTCTGATGGCCTTTTGATAACATAAGCTACACTCATCCATGGCAACCTATGATTTTGGCTTTCCAGTGGCTTGAAGCAGATGAGGAGTGGGAGTGGGCATCAATGAAGGGCGAGAATTAACACTTTTTGATGAGGACGGGGTGACGAAGACGGATTGAGAGAGAATGGTGATTTGAACAGTGTTGAACTGTGTCTCTTCTGCAATAAGCTTGTGAACAACCTCATCAACGAAGGGCAATTGGGACTGATGAAGAATGGCACAAACTGATCATGGAGTGCCATAAGGAATTGTATCAGCCTCTGTTTTTCTCGATATTGAGTATAACTATTGAGGAGCTGTAAGTCGGCGTGTTTCATAAGTGCCAATTGATCCTAATAGGTTATCATCTCATTGTATAATTCTTGGACAGATTTGTCGTTTTGTTTAGCACTTCGAATAGTCATCTTTAATTCGTATTGTTTGGAAAAATTGGATGTAAGATACATATTTTAAAGATAATCCCACACTTATTTGGCGGCCGTATATTTGGAAAAATTCATGTCAATACTTGGCTCCACAGAGTTATGAAACCAGGTAAGTATTTGTGCGTTCTCCATCTCCCAAATGGCAATAGACGAATCATACCCCTCCACCTTAGGATTTGTAGATCGGATGATTGAGCCTGTTACATATCCCTACTGGCCTTTTTTGAGAAGGAATTTTTCATAACATTAGACTAATACGAGTAGTTGGATCTATACGGCGAAGGTTGTCAAAATCAGAATCCTACGTAGGATCGTTTTGGGTTCTACCAGATCGGATCGTAGAATTGTAAGATTATACTCAAAACATTAAAAATTTAATAATTTTAAAAGATTAATAGAGAATAAGTTTTAGTTATACAAAAATGAATTAAAACTATCATGAAAAATAAGATGCATCTATGAACATTCACAAATTCATCCGTATTGAATTAACAAATAAGAAAAAAAAAAAAGAAATGAAGTGTTGAACATAATATTTTTTTTATTAGTAGTATTTAACAGAAGGCATTGAAACACAAAAGCCATTAGAAATTTTTTAAGGTAAAACTAAACCCAAAGAACATAACACCGATAGTGCAAAACAAAGAAGAAGAAACACAAAGTAGAAGAAGAAGAAATCGAGAAGAAGAAACCAAAATAGTGAGATAGAGAATAAGCCAAAATAAAGAATAAGCTGAAATAGAGAATCGAGAAGAAACCGAAATAGAGAATTGAGAAGAAGCCGAAATGGTGTGAGTAGTCTGCACTCTGCTTCGTCTTTTGTCTTGTTGCCCTTTGTGGACTCTTGTTAACATTGCCTTTTTAAATGTCTTTTGGTTTTTCTAAGTGGCTTTATTAGTGTTGTCCAGCTCCTATAAAATAATAATGAGCAAATATTCTATGCTTTAACAAAAAATAAGGCTAAACATAGGATCCCATATTATCGCGATCCTACTTCCAATTTTATTCCCGATGCCGTGATTCCGAACGACCTTAAACGATCCTGCTTGGAATGCGATTCATTATACGATGTGGATAGAAATAGCAAAATTGAGTCGGAGGATCGTACGATCCTACGATCTGAATTAAGATTTTGACAACCATGCATTCAATTGGATGCAAATAGTTTGTAATTTGTCTCCTGACATGTTAAAGGAGATGACACAAAAAAATAATGCTGAGAGATGAACAAATCATATCCGAGACAAACAGAATCTCTCGAATACAACGAACTTAGTCAACAGAAGGAAAAAGCTAATAGCAAGGATTAACTATTACCTAGCAAACTACGGTGTGCAAAAAGGAACTAGATATGACAAAGAAGGAACTATCGGTGGTCACAAACAAAGAAGGGACTATCGTCGGTGGTCACAGAGGGTTTAAAGAGCCTCGATGGTGATCGATGATGCAAAATGAAGGACTGTTGGTCATCACAAGGGTTCGGAGAGCCAGAGAAGGGACTGTCGGTGGTCATAGATACTTCAAAGGGCCTTATCGGTGATCGACGGAGGTCGTCGAACCTTCGTTGGGGGTTGTCGGTGGTCGTCGAACCTAGGAGAAGGGTCGGTGAGGGTTTTCGAAGATCGCGAAGTGCACGAATGAAGGAGAGAACAAGGATTGTAGAGGTTCAGACCTTCGTCGGGGGTTGTCAATGGTTAGCGGGGCTCGTGGGAGAGTCGGCAAGGTCGGAGGGTGGTCGCTAGTGGTCGTCAATGAGTTTTCAGGTGGTCGTCAATGAGTTTTCAGCAAGGGGTTTGCAAATATGCAATTTCGAGGGGCTAGGGTTGTGACGACTTCTACGGTTTCAGCATAGGGGTTGTGATTGCTACGGTTGCGATGAAGAAGAAAATTGCTAGGCTTCGTCGAGGCCGAAGGGTGGTCACCTGTGGATACTAAGGTTTTGATGGTAGCTCTGATACCATGATAATAAAGAAGAAGGATTATTATTATGGTAGTTAATGAAAAGACTTAAGCCCTAATAATGAAATACATAATATATATAAAGATAGAAAACCATAGAAAACCCTAATTACTCAGAAAAAAAATAACAAAAAAGAACACAACACACTCTTACAGTCAAAAAAGAATATAATATTGGTGGAATTTGGAACTATATCTTGGGACAAACGCAAATGTATTCTCAATTATGTGAAGTAATCATGTCTTTGTGAATTATTGTATAACACTTGTTAACATCAATTTACATTTGTCTATTTCGTATATGCTAATTATTCATTATCTTTTGTTATAGTATGTATTGAATCTTATGATTCCCGATTTGTTTCAATTCTATTCAAGATTCACAAATTAGGATTTCGATTCACAAAACAATTCTCGATTTGACAACTGTGTATGCGACAAGTCTCAGGGTTGTATCAAGAGAACTGTAGAGGAGCTATGTTGGTCTGATATGACCGACGAGGTATTTGACCTTAGTCAATGCTTGTCTTGTCTTGTACTCATCTATCTCTTAGTTCAATGATACTTGTCTCTCTCTTAGTTCAGTTATGTCGCTAGCATTAGATACTGCACTGCCTTGACAAGCACAACTTTAACCTCTAGTCCACAAATTCGCCTTTCAGCCTAGGCTGTTGTTGGGGTATCTTAGATATCGTTTGGCGAGTGGATACCAGCGGGGTGGTCGTGTGCTCTGTAATGGGCGAGCGCGCCTATGGTTGAGGATATCTAGTAAGTTGCTTGGCGTGTGCTAGTTTGGGATAATGGACGCTAGGGTCATGCAATGCATCCACGTGTTATCCAGAGGGAAAACCGACGCTACTTGTGTCATGCCCGGAGAGTTGACAGGGAGTTAACTTGCTTTTGGCACATGGCACATGGAGAGCCATCCATGTAACTGATTTATTGTACTTTCTCATGAGATGACCTGTTGGAGTGCTGGGACATGGCACATCTAAAATAAATTACAATCGGAGATTTATGATCTTTTTCTCATGTAATCACATTGTGGAATACAAGGACCTCTCAACAGTTAGTATAGAGAAGGGATTGCTGATTCCATGTTGTCTTCGGTCAAATGAATCAAACAGTGATGAGATGTGACAGATGCACCTATAATGTCTCCAAATTAATCAAATTCAGATGACTCTAACTCAGCTTTATGTAAAGGGCCAGTCAACCCCTTGAGCTAGCTTAAAGCTAAAAAAGAAATTCCTCCAGACAAAAGAATTTAGTAATTTCAGCTTACCTACAAAGAAGAGGAATAGCCATCTATTTATATTAATAGAGTAGATTTACAAAAAGAATGAAGAATCTACAATATAAAAAAAAAAAGTCAAAGATAATACTATAAATTAAGAAATCTTAATTTCTCAATATGTATTATTTTCAATACTCCTCCTCAAACTGGGACAAAAATATCAATCAAATTTAACTTGACAATTGATAACTGGAGCAGAAATAGTCTCACCGGTTTAGTGAATATGTTCCGTTGATCAGATGAAAAGACAAAAAAGAGAATCAAAGTGCCTTCTCGAATTTTTTCTTGAATAAAATGAATGTCCACTTCTATATTTTTAGTCCGTTCATGAAGAACTAAATCTGAAACAAGTATAATGGAAGATTTTTTGTCACAAAATAATAAAGATGATCATTTTCCCTTAAAGTCTTAACTCAGCAAGAATAGACTGAAGCCAAAGTATATCACAAGTGCTTTGGGCCATAGCTCAATACTCTACCACGGCTAAAGATCTTATGACAAATGTCCTCTTTTTACTATTCCATGATATAAAATGATGACCATAAAAAGTACGAAGACCAGATGTAGAGCGTCTATCGGTTTTAGACCCAGCATTGTCAGCATCAGTAAAACATGAAAGTTCAGATTGAGTACCAGTATAGAAGAATAACCCAAGACTAGAATAGGTCTTGGGGTACCTCAAGATATGAAAGACTGCATTCAGATGAGCCCTATGATGAGCATGCATAAACTGACTATACTTACTGCAAAATTTCTTAATATGTATTATTTCCAATACAGACGTCATTGTAAATTGGAACTTCCCTGCTAACGATTTCTAAAATTTTAGTATGAGCAAAGGTAGAATAGGCCTGCATGGCGATATCCAACTACTTGAGGAGCAAGTTATACAAAATGTGGAAAACCTGGATAAAGTACTCAACTTTCATATTCCAATTTTCTACCCGTTATATTTGTGCATAACCCTTTTTAAGAACCAAAAATAATGAACTGACAAGCTTAAACTTGTATAAATATTGGTGAATCCTACCATAAAATCTTTGTAAAAGTATTGTACTGCTTCAACATCGAGAGATTTCACAAGTGGGATCACATTACACAGAGATGTGATTATCTATCTAGTTTCTTGTGGTTTATTACTTTATTTGTTATAGTAATGTGAAACTGAGATGTATATGTATTTGTGACATGTCACCTGGGAGTTATTAATAAATAGCATCATTTCAACTTCATATGAAGTTCTTTGATCCTCTGAGTTACCCATCATGTTTCCTTTCCAGTATTCTGTCTCAGTAGAAGATTCTAGGATGTTTTCCAACATGAACCCTGTTTATCATGTTAAGGTTGCAGGTAGAGTTCCCTGCCAATACAAATATTCTATATGTGGATTTACCTTCTGCAGAGCTTATCGGTTCAAGCAATAATGAAACCAGTTTGCCAGGATTGGTGCTCAATACAAAGAAGCAAATTACATATGTGGATCAGTATGGAATCCAGCATCAGTATGTTCCTTTAACTTTTTATACCTTGTAGTCACTTTATCACCAAACCAAACCAAACCTTGTGTCTCAATTAGTTGGGGGTTGGCTACATGAATCCTTCTATTCAATTTGGCAAGGGCTATATGATTATGGTCACTTTATTGTTGTTTTATATAATTAGCAGCTGTTTGTTCTTCTCAATTATTTTTCCGAGGTACTTGTTCAACTATAGATACTAGGAACACACAATGCCGGGAAGTAGTACCTGTTTTTTTGGGGGATCAACAAGGGGAGCATGATCTGTACATAGGTCAACAAAGTCTTGCATATTCATCTTGCCATGCAATCTGTACTTGTAATTGCATTCTCATAAATGATAAATTATGATTGAGCTTTAAAGTAAACCATTGATAGTGTCTTTATTGTGTTGTTGCTTTCCCGTTCACAAATAGAATTTTGACCTAGATCTTGGATGATCATTGTAAGCTTCCTTAATAATAAAACATATGTTCAGAAACCTAAGAACTCCCCCAAAATTTTTAAGTGAATTATGGGAATTTTGGGGGTAGGGGTTGGTTCGTCCTTTTAACTAATCTTTCAGATAATATCTTCAAACAAATATCTAATGTTTCTTACCTTTCATTGTCATTACTTGGTTTCAAAAATAAAATAATGCTATTTAAATACTGGATTAAACATGCTTAAAATTTTTTGGTTGAAGGCACTATCTAAAATAACTTTTGGTAACTAGTGCAATTACATGAGCAGCAATAAGTGTCACTGCTTTTTTTTCCTGTTTGTTTTTATTTTTTTGGTTGGGAAAAAATGTCATCAGTAACAAAAAGTATAGGCACTTCATTTGACAGTTAAACTTAGGCTCTATATGGATAGCTTTTTTTAATCTTTTTTCTTCTTTCTTGAACGGACTTCAATTTTAATCAATAGTTTTTTTTATAAAAAAATTTTAAATTCGTCTCTAGTTAAGTTTTTTCAAATCAGGTCACAACTTTTTTACTTTTTAGACTCCTGTAAAAGAATTTTGACGCAACTTAATTATAGAATTACCATAAAGCAGAATCTCTACAAATCAGGATTAAATCAATAGAATTTCGAAATAACTCCTATTGCACTAGAACAATTCTAAAGCTCTGCTTGGTTTCACCTAAAAGCCTGATTTTTTAACCTTTTTCATCTTCACTGAAGTTTTTTCATATTTTTGTCAATTTTTTATTTTCCTGGTAGAATTTAGATTGGATTGGGATTTTGACAATCCTGAGTATCAGTTTATCAGCCTTTATCATTTAAAGCTGCAGAATATAATTTATCACAACGTACACAAAATTGTTTTCATCCTCTGTTTTGACTTGGCCTTGTTTGCCCGCATTTATTTGTATTATCTATCGATTATGACAGAATTGGTCAGATTTTGTGTATTTTTTCCTCTTTCATCAATGAAAGCTTGTCAGTTGCCACTTACCATAACTTAATCTGATGAGTGCTAACCATCTTTTGTTTGCACTAGTGTCTCTGGTGGACGGCTGGAATGCACGATGCAGAACATAGCTGATAATTTTTTCAGTACACATTCATCTCGATTTTGTAAAGGTGTAGAAGGTATTGCCACTATTCATTATTCTGTTTAAACCATAGAGTGTGTTGTACTTCTTACAATGTGTTTTTAAAATGCTTCGTCTTATGTTGTAATGGAAGCTCTGCTGCCTGCATAATAGCAGATGTGCTGGATACCTTTATCGTCTATAATGAGCGAAGGAAGGTCACGTCATCAGCTAAGAAGAAACGAAGACATGCTGACAAATCTTTGCACCAGGTTCTACTTTTATTAATTTGGTGTCTTATCCTTATTCTATAGCGATGGCAATATAGATTTTACGTTGAGGTTCCGCCTTTTCAGAAGCCAAATTTTCCATTGGAGCAATAGAATTTGTATCTTCACTTACCCCTTCTGTCCAGTTCTTTGCAATCTTGCTACCCGCCATTTTCCTTCAATTGTTCTTAATCAACACACCTAACATGCATTGTCATTTTCTTCTCCACATAAATTGTTTCTTCCATGAATCATTTGATTCATGCTTTCAAGGTTATTCCTGGGATTTGCAAGGCACTCATTTTTTGCAATACTTGGCTTAGAGCTTTTTAAATCTTGGCTTCCTATAATTTTTGTTATTATTGTATTTGATAGTCTTGTTATCTTCTAAGTAATGGAGGTCTACCATATAATCCTTTCTGCTGTAGTAATAAGCATCAAGTTTTTAGCATTTGAGAATTGTAAGTTATGCTGGCAGGGTTGGTAGCAAGATTTATTGGCAGAAAGCAATGCATATGTGTGTCTGCATGCGCACATTTACTTTGTTTACATTTTTGACTTCTTTGTAATTACACCCACATGCCCTCGGGATATAATGTGGGTGTTTGTGGCAACCAAACTTATGGTGAAAGTTGATCACTGAAAAGCAAATGCCAAAAAGTTTCAAAATAGAGCTTATCAAAAGTCAGTTTTTTTTTTATTCTTCCAGTTTTTTATTTTGTTTTGGCTCTTGAGCTAAAAGCAGAAGCTGTGCCAAACAAGTCGGCAAAAATTTTAAAAAGAAAAAGTTAAAAAGTTTCCTTGAGAAGTCGGAACAAACAGCCACAATGAGTTTGCCCTTTTTGGTAAGTAATTATCAGAAGTAGATGTATAGCAAAGGCTGACAATAGGCATGCAAGACTTGGGTTGGGTTGTTTTACACCCGACATTGAATCTGAATTGATCTAGGTCCATATTATATTCTTCCAACCGAGAACCAGACAAAGCTAAAACGACTGAGCCAAAATAAACTGAAAAACTTGGGTTCAGTTTGGTCTATCTGTGGTTTTCCGAGTTATATAACATCGGTCTGACTTGGTTTGCACATAAGTTGAAGTTAATGTATTGAACAATGGCCAGTGGCGTAGCCAGGAATTTTATTCAGTGGTGTTATTTAATAAATTATAATTATGTCAAATTTTTAATTTTATACGATCCGTCAAAATTAACTTTAACAAAATATACTATAATATTATATATATTCAATAACTTCGAAAAATATATTCATACTTGTTAATTACATGAAAAAACAAAGTTTGGAATTGTTAATAGTATTGGTTTTAACTTTTTTCCAAGTAAATAATATATCACAACTAATATAAAATTTCAACTTCTTGTAACTTTTTGAAATGTTGACCCCCTATCTTATACTATTTTTAATATTTTACTGATGTCAATATTTGAAATGCTCAAAAATTTGCATAACTATACATAAAAAAATTCTTTAAAAAAATTGAATGGGTTCAATTAAACCCATTCAGTACCATGCGGCTATGCCCATGTCAATGGCACCTGTAAGTTTACTCTTGAAAGGACTTATTTTTGCGCGGGTCAAACTAGAATTGGATTTTGTTGTTATCTAGTCAAGCTTTGTTTCCGTGCTTTTTTTTTTTCTTTCTTTCTTTGGCCAGGGGGAGACTTGTTTGATGCGGTACCACAACTTGGATGGTGAGTGGTTCACTTGCCTTTCATGTTGTGCTACACCAATTGTCTAGCATTGAAACTCTTGAGTTGCTATTGAAATAATGCATATAGTGTAAAACCAAGAAACATTCTTTGATGGACCATGGTAGCAGACTATGAAGCATGAGTACTCAAAAATGTTGTCGTACACGTACTAGGTATGGGTACGACACTGATTTGGCAAAATATGTACGAGGTACGCCAAAAAAGTATCAGGTACTTTTTCAATTGTTGAGTAAGGCAGCAGTTCGTTTTGGGTACGACATCAGTATGTTGTGGGTGCATGAATAGGTAGGTATGTTGGGACTTACATGAAGTTTTTGAACTTCATGTAAGTAAATAATATGATGTATCTTTTGAAAGGCAAATTTGAGTATTGAAAAGCATAATTTAGGTTATTTAATTTAATAGAGTTAAATCCACTTTATCCTCTTATAGTTTGGCCCACGTGCGACTTATCTTCCTGATATTTCATAACAACCACATAACCCTTTATAATTTGCGGATTTAAATGCACTGTCTCATTTTTCATCTAAACTAACGGAATAGATAGTGAAGCATCTTTTTAAGACAAAAATACTTTCATAAAATTATCAAAATTTCAAAAATGTGGCATTTTCTCTCTCACAAGCTTATCTTCTCTCTCACTCACTGCTAAAGTTACCCAAGATCCTTCAGCACAGTCTGACAAGCTCGCCATTGGAGGGAGTGAATCCACGCAAGGAAATCTAGGAGATCATGCGTGAGGCCTGATAGATTAGTGAAAAAATATTAAGATAGAGGTATTATTGTATTTTTAGTGTTATTATATAAATAACAGTGGTAAGGACATAAACCCTAATTTTGGATTCTTTCTCATTTTCCCATCATAATAATTCTCTCTCTCTCTTTGCTCTCTCACTCTTCCATTTTCTGTCTTATAGCAATTCTAACAAAAAAGAAAGAACAAAGGGCTAGAGATAGATTTTGGTTAACACGATTTCAGAAACAGATTAGATTCGACAAGTCATTTCATTCAAAATAAATAAAACCCGAAAGAATAGATCTGATAATATACTTGATCATAGAACACTCATATGTGTGCAAGTAATGGCAAAAGTAATTGAAATCCTGGGCTCACCAACCTAGACCGAAGAGACTCATGGCGAGACGGGTGGGGGGTGGGGGGGTTCTAATGAGAAACTTTTTGACTTCCAATCACAACAATTGAATAAATTATTGAATCCCACTTTCACACTTAGAATTGGAATTACCTATATATATATATAAACTGAGTACATGAAGGATTAGGGTTTAAGAGAGAAAGAGTAGAAAAGATTACTAACACATTTTAGAGTGGAATTAGGGTGGTTACAAATAATTATTTTTATAATATAGTGGCACAATTTTGAAAATTAGATAATTTTATAAACGGATTTTTGTCTTAAAAAGATGCTTCACTCTCTATTTCGTTAGTTTGAATGAAAATTGAGACGGTGCATTTAAGTTCACAAACTAAAGAGATTATGTGGTTATTATGAAATAATAGGGAGGTAAGTCGCCACATGGGCCAAACTATGAGGGGGTAAAGTGAATTTAAACCAATTTAATAATAATACGAAAAAACTAATTTTGTTTAAGAAAATACACCGAAAATAACTTTTAACTAATATGATTGCCATATCATTAGTCGTCCAGCCTAATAAGTTATTTCCATTTTCTGATCGAACTAGTTAGCATTCACTAAAGTCACAGCGATGGAACGACAATGCTAATATGATTTAATATCTATTTTTTTTCTTATAAGCTAAAAGTAATGTTGTATTTAGCATATATATAGCGCAACGCTAAGAACTACAAAAAAATAAAATAAAATAAATTTACTATCGTACCACAGCCGTATCCATACCCTACTTTTAGATTTCATTGTACTGGCGCACCTGTACCGTACCCCGCACCCATGCTTCATTGGTAGCAGGTTAAATGATAATTATCAGGGTTGGTTTCACGGGTTAGTTTGAGCATTGAAACTAAACGAAAAAGAACATTCTCCAGATTTTGGAACTGGAGCTGAACTGTTGTCATGAGAGAATTGGACAAAATTGAACCATAGATACTGGCTGCAATTTGGTTTTAGTGAAATTTCACATATCTTCGTAGCTTAGGATTCAACTAAAATGATTGCAACCTACTTTTTCTCTCTGAATATTCCTTGGTTTAAATTCCTGTTGGCCGAAGTACCTCTGCGTTTTTACCCGATTTCTAGTTTGGCCTGCTACTATTGTCTTCTGGCTGTCTTTTATTCATGAACTGCCTTGGATTGTCACTCGATATTAAGTTCTCTTAAAAAATCCGGTCTATCATCCGCCATTTGAGCTTTACATCAAAACTTGATGTACTAGCTTCAATTAATCGATCGAAAGCTCTCTTCTTATTCTTCCATGCCCC
>JAOTRH010000025.1:14736900-14750070 GCA_034768845.1 Heliamphora exappendiculata | reverse complement strand
ATCAACTCATCTAAAAGTATAAGCTATTATAGAGGAGTAACTTTATCATCTACACTCTTAATACATCTAACTCACATGTGGTCAAGCTCTCCTCCACAGGCGGGCCAAACACATGCAAGAATTGTGATTATCAAGTAGGTGATGACATTCGAATACAGGATCTAATGTCTGCTCTGTTACGATAATATATTTTTGATTATCAATTCATCTAGAAACTCAAACTAACTAACTTCAGCTACCAGAGACATGGGTAACTTTATTATCTATACTCTAAAATTAGTAATTTCACTTCTGTGGCCATATCAGGCAGACTGCAATTGATAAGTAAAAGCCCCTGTTATTCATGCTGATTTATTTAAGTTTGAAACTTTCACAAATGTCTCCAATTCATTTATACCTGAAACAGAATTTGATCTTGCAAATTGGTAACATGAACTTCCTAGTGAATCTGATGATTGTTGATTGAATGTTTGTTTTACATGGGCAGACTCCTGATGGTTCTCTGTTGGATATTATTCGCAATGCCTATGATCTTCTTTCCCACTGTGATATAAAAATTCCCAAGGTACATCAACTTTCTTCCCAGGATTTGAGGTGAATATTGCAATTTTTATCCATCAATGGATTTTATTTAAGATATTGTTCTTATACTTTTGTTATTCAGATTGAAGGTAATGACAAATATGTTGATTCTGGACCTCCATATCTCATCTTCCTTCATCCTGCTTTAGGACCACTTTGGGAAGTCACTAGACAAAAAGTAATCTCTTAATTTTCAAACTGTGCCTTCTGTCTTTTAGCTAAAAACACTTTTGTTGAATTATTTCTCATGTTTCGTGGGATCACCCTAAATTTCTTGTTAATCAGTACAGAATCTTGAATTTTGTCAAAACCATGAAAATACTATGGGTTTTACTGGGACTTAGCCAATTGGAGCTGCAATGATATTAATAGTTGATACCAAAAGAGTTTGTACCGTGCATTTTCTTCCAACTGCATACAGATTTCGCGTGACTTTGAAAAAATGGTTCATTTGTTTACTCCAGTAGTTCGCTGTTGTGATCAAATAGCTATTTTAAATTTACCTTGTTGATTGCATTGGAAGTAAATGCATTATTATCATTCAATCATTGAAACACTGAATGGTTATTCATAAATTGTAACTGTTATTCTTGTCTTCATGACCCAGTTCCGTGGAGGTTCCATTTCAGAGGGTTCTGAGTTACAAATAGAGGTTGCTGAATTCTTTTGGAGAGATGTTCAGGTTAAATATTCTGATACCTAATAAATGAAGTGGTGCATATAATTTTTCTCTCTTAGCTGACTGGGTTCCTCTAATTCCAGCTTGATGGTAGTTTGATAGTTGTGGCTGAAAATGTCCTGGGTTCAACTAGGATCGATGAAAATGGTGAGCAGAAACTACAGTATGGGCACAGGTATGCTGTTTTTCTTCTCGTTTTATTTTCAAAAGAGGAGCAGCAACCAACTTGAAGTTCAAATGGAATTCATTTGTGTAGGTGCGGAAGATGCAAGTTACAGAATGTCAAAGTAGTGAATGAAGGAATTGATTGGACTTTCGGAAGTAACGTATATTGGGAGCATGATGTGCAGCGGTTTGAGGCATTAAAGGTCATTCTTCATGGAAATGCTGAATTTGAAGCAACAGATGTTTTCTTACAGGTTAGATCAATACGAGATGGTTATAGATATGTGTGGGAAAGGGCTTGGTTGGTGGTACAGTTGGGCAACCTTGTCCGGGGAGATGTAGGTGCTTGGTATGGCCAAAGATCAGTGGAGGTGGTAAGAGTCAAGTACTCTTAGGACAAAAGAGGCGGCAATTTTTCTTTTTGAAAGGGATAAACCAGAGGGCAAAAGTGTCACCTTTATATAGAGGTGAATAAAGGGGGAGGGGTCGGCTATTTGGGACACCTGGCGTGTCCCTCTTGATAAGTGGAGTCCCAATAGAAGGATCAAGTAGTGGAGGAAGCCTTTGAACACGTAGAGAGTCAACCCGGCTATTCCAGTTGTGATATGGGTAGTTGTGATAAGTCGCTATCGCCTATGATACGGGTCCCAAAAATGTCAGGTCCGGTCGATGTCCCTTCTCCTAAGAGTGGTCAAGAGAAGGCCAACCATTCAGAGATGGTACGAATGTGGGGCCTTGGTGACCCTTTGACTCTAGCCTTGAAGCCACTTATCCTCCCAATTATTCCAAGTAGAAATCTTAGGTCTTTGCTCCCAACCTAGGCCTTGTCTTAGCTGGTAATTGGCTTGTGTGTGCCTAGGAGACTGCACGTTGTTTTGTGGGCAAACGCACGGGAAATCTCTTGTGCGCAATCCATTTGTCAAACAGGTGAGCAAATGAGTGGGGCTGTGGTCCCTTCGGAGTGAGTAACTGGAGGACTGCTGTGTGCAGTGCTGAGTGCGACTACGTGTCCTTCACCTAGGCTGACACTTGACGATCTAGGAGGGGAGTTGTACCTACAATATGCATTGTATGAATATGATTGATTTTTTGTTCAGGTTTTATGGAAGTTTGCTTTGTTGGAGCTTGCTTCTTTGTCGGCTTTGCGTACTTTGCTTTGGTATGCTCTAATGGGATGAGTTTTCATCCAATAGGAGCCAATAATCTGATCATTGAAGATCATCAATGAAGGGTTCAAGTTTCCAAATATGGACCTTTATATTCTAGCTCTGAATGAAAATTAGGAATTATAATATATTTCAATGAACGTAAGGTACTGAAAATTTTCTTTGCTGCTCTTCCTGATGCAGGGAAATCATGACTTTGAAGTCCCGCATGGATATAAATTGAAGATCACATCAGGAAATTCAGGTTTTTAGTTTTAAATTAATTTCACAGAGTAGGGCATAGGTGATTTCTTTATCTGCTTACTCTTGTCATTACAACGTGCCTATATGCATATGATTATACGTGTGATGATATAGTTTACTATGGCTAATGACAATCAATGAAGGGGCATGTAAATATTTTGCGGTGTGTTTTCTTTTTCTTTTTGCTTTCATTTCTCTCTCTCTCTCTCTCTCTCTCTCTGTTTTTTTTCCTCTTCCTTAATTCATGATATGATGGAAGACGTCGTGAATATTTAGAGTTGCAAGACCTTTATATTACGACACTGTCCAATTGTGGATGTGTGATTAATTTCTGCTCTTCTCATTATACCAGGACCAAATTTATGGTTTGAGCCTAAGAATAATTCATATCCATGGGTTTTGCATTTTGTGGATCATTTTCAATTTTAAACATGTATCTCAACATTTCATTGATGATTGTTTTTTTCTTTTTAGAATGATTGTCTGTAACTTGAATACTTGATTTCAATTCCGCTTTGATACCAAACCTTATTTTCAACGATTTGCACAAACTGAGTTGCAAAAATAGTGATCATATTTATTTTGCCTGTTTTTCTTGGTCTGGAGATTGTTTTGTTTAAAAGCACCCATTCTTTGATTCTTCCATTTAATGGAAAATTATCTCAGTTCCCCAACTCTTCTTTCATATTTGGTTTCATCTGATTAGGTTTTTGTTTATATTTGAATCTTTGAAGAATTTCAGCTGAAAGCGTCCAAGTCCTCTACATATTTTTTATTTCTATTTTCACTTCAGGTTTTGCAGTTCAGTTAAATCCTATTGAAGAGAAATTGATGGATAAAGGAAGCTGGTTCTGGAACTACAAGATAAATGATGCACACATTCAATTGGAATTGGTGGAGTTGTAGAAGACTAACGGGGTCCCTAACCTCACCTTATGTGAACTATGGTTCACAAACGTCTTCGTCGATCACTTCCTGACTATCAGGGTGATTCATTCTTGGTTGAACAGAAGTTTAACCTCTCTTACCATCATATCCTTTTTTTTTTTGGTTTATATTATGTTGATTCATAGCCTAGGAAAACTCAAACTTTGCTGGTTGCATCTCATGTAAGCTATATATGTAAATTAAGTGTCAAGATAGCATCAAAGCTTCCAGTAATATGAAATATATATTTCAAACTTCTTTTCAAATGTCCCTACTTTATTATGGAGATTGTAATTTTTTTTTTTGTTTACACACTGAAAATTTCCATCTCATTATCCAATGGGTCTGGAACAGGAATTTGAGGCACAAAATACGATTCCATTAGTCTGGAAATCGATAGACAAAGATAATTGGTATTTAGCTGTTTCAATGTTTTCTTATTATTAGAAAGGGAATGAACTATTGTACAATAAAATTTGGCTGATGAAGATGGAAGACATGAAGGTAATTTTTGTTTATGTAATTTCCACAGATCTACACTTATTTGTTGCAAACTTCTTAACTGTCTGTTTTATTCAACAGGATTGCGAGGTTGAGAGCAACATCTGTTGAGTAATCTAAGCAGAGCACTGGCCTTTCTTCGAGCTTTTAGAGACCCATCAGCTGCCAAGCTTTGGAGGGAAGGAATACTTTGCGGATTTATCAATAATCGTCTTGCAACATCTTCTCCAACATCTTTAGACAGCCCCAACAGAAGGGTTATTGAGTTTTCCTTCCCCTTTGGAGAACCAAATCTCAACAGTTCGATCAGAAGGGGCACCAAGACCCTACTCTTCCTTATCTCCTCCTGCCCTTCGGAGCACCCCAGAAGCAGAGCAAGCACCGCCAAAGCATCATCCGTGATGCCTGCCTTGCCATCCAATAACAGGTCAATGAGCACAGGTACTGCCCCGGCAGCAACAACACTTGCCTTGTTGACATTGCAAACCGCAAGGTTGAAAAGTGCAGTTGCAGCATCCCTCTTTCCGGCTGTGGTGCCTTCTCCCAGGAGCCTTACCAATGCTGGAATGGCTCTGGGCCGGGCACCGATGGTTACTTTGTAATCATCAATCACAGACAAGCTGAAGATGGCTGCCGCTGCATTTTCTCTCGCCTCAGTGGTTTTTCCCGATTGCAGAACATCTATTACGCTGTCGATTGCGCCAGCTGCCATTATTAGTATCTTGTTTTTGTCGAAAATGGACAGGTTGAGGAGGGCAGTGACTGCATTTTCCTGAAGTCTGGAGTCGGGGGAACCGAGTAATGTCACAAGAAAGGGAATGGCTCCTGCCTCAGCAATCAACCTGCGATTATCCATGCTGGTTTTGGCGAGTAACCGGAGCTCATATGCTGCCTGCCTTTGGATATCTGGTGATCCAGTTGCCAGTTTTCCCACCAGAAATTCTGCCGTCATTTTGACAGCATCCATGGCCATTTTTGTGGTGTAAATTTGATCGATTGCTCTCTCACACGGCTTCCCCTTGCTGTTGCTTCTCTCCGAGGTTGAAGAAGACGAAGACGTCACTTCCTCAATTACTATGTTGTTCTCTTGGCACCATTGATGGATTAAGCTCTTTAGTGCGTAGTTGGGTATGAGGGCCATGTGAGTTAGCCTCTGCCCGGTTTTTGGGCACGTGTTGTGCCCTGAATTTATCCACTGGGAAATCGAATTTCGATCATAAGTCTGCCCCGATGCTACTATCACAGGGTCTCTCATCAAGTCGAGCGAGATTGGGCAGCGAAATTCATTGGCAATGTTGTAAAAGGAAAAATGATCCTGATTATGCCTAAACGATGCCGAGAACTGCATCAAGTCTTCTTCATGGTTTTTCTCAGTTTCGTCTTCCGCGCTGAAAATCATAGATTTGGACAACGAAACAAGGGATATGAGATTGTTGATGTTCGAAACCACGACGAGCCCGCCCGTGCCTGCCTGCTGCTCAGCTTCCGCCCCTAGCTTCGACATCTCTCCGTCGTAATCTAACGAGCTTCTCAAGCCAATGCTGCTGAAAATTTCTCTCAATTTCCTGAAGTCAATAAAGCCCTTGTCCTTGCCCTTCTTCTCGTTATTAATCGCCATAACGAGGAGGAGCTCCTCTCTTCTCTGAATCTCCCTCGCGTCCGTGAACAATTCGACTCGTTTCGCTTGCCTTTGAAGGAGCTCAACCTGCTCTTTTGTATCTGCAGTCAGATTGAGCGAGCTCAGAGGGAGAATATCAAGCGCTCTCCCCATCTCCTTCGCCGTTGCGTGGAACTGATTCGAGATAATCTCAGTCTGGAATAGGTTCCACAGAGCGCTCCCTTCCTTGCACCCCTGTTTCAGGAACTTCACCCGCCTGAGAACCGAAAAGAGCTCGGTCAGACACAGGACCGACGACAGAGAAATCGGGATGTTTGTTTCTTGAATCTCTTCGTACAAGGAAGAGAGAAGCTTGATCCTTCTTATCATCGTCGATACGTTCTTGACTTGAATGAATGGAAGCTTGTCGGCGGACGTCACTTCGTTAGAGATGTGGATCAGTGACTCCAGAAGAGATCCAGTCGGGAGAAAACCAGGGGAGACCATGGGAGGAGGAGGAGGTAAAGCTGATGCATCCATTGCTTCCTCTTCTTCTTTTTCTTCCTGTGCTAAATCTGTTTATGTTCATATTGTTGTTTTCGTGATTCAAATGGGTTTGTTAGGTTTAGATTACTTGAAGAAGTTTTCTACGGGTTTGGATTAAATTTAAAATAATGGGATGGACTATTGACTGCTTCTATTTTAGCAGCGCAGAAGAAGATGACAATAATAAGATGGCTGGTGGGGAAGGTGGGGAAGGTGGAAGACTCTTGAGGGTGGCTGCCTGTTGGAGGACAAACCGGCCTTGTTGGGTTAGTTATATTCAGCTAGAACTTATCTGTTTAATCAACTCATCTCTCTCTCTCTCCATTGACCTCCTTGAGATTTATATGACACAATTACGATTTAGTAGGTGTCACATGAACTTTATTTTTATTCAACGTTTTTTATTGTAGCATTTCATTTAGTACACTAGTTTGATAAATCGAAAAATTGGTGAATAGTTTTATTTATAGGTCGTTTATTATTTTTTATTTAGTATAATATATTTTAATGAGTAAGGTCCATTCTCATGAAAATTTTAACGCGCAAAGTCCTTTATTGATGCGTGTATAGTTTTTTGGAACAAAAATACTCTTTGTGCAGATAAATTTATTTATCTTATTGTAAACACGTATAAATGTTACATATAAATTTATCTGTTTTATTATAAGCACACGTATAAAGAATATAAATAAATTTATCTGTATATTTTAATACATATATATAGAGCACATATAAATTTAACTGTCTTATTAAAATCACATGTAAGTTGTTATGACTGAATAGATAAATTTATCTGTTTTATTGTAAACACGTATAAAGAACACATATAAATTTATCTGTGTTTTTTTAAAACATGTATAAAGAATATATATAAATATATATGTCTTATATTAAAAATATGTGTAAAGAATACAGATAAATTTATTTGTATTATTGAAAGCACGTATATACAAATAGATAAATTTATCTGTTTGTATTATTTGTATTGATATGCAAAAAGATAAATATGCAAAAAGATAAATTTATCTGTTTGTTATGCAAAATAGATAAATTTATTTGTTGTTGGGTATTTTTGAAAGAAATTACGCAGTAAAATTTTTGTTTATACATATTGCACATTAAAATTTATTTTTTGAGACATTTGGTTGAAATTTCTTTGAAAAATTAATATGGTCACCTTATAATTGTTGTTGCAACTAATTAATAAGCACTAATGTAGTTTAAGAAATTAGGGTTTACTCTGGAATGTTTTAGTCCCATTACAAATTTTTATCTATTCCTTAGTCAACGGTTAAGTGAGATTTATGTCAACAATTAAAATTATAGTAATACTAATTTTATTCCCTTTAAATGTTTATAATCTATGTACAGTATAAAAATGTTAGCAATAATTTATGCATGCTATGGTTTAGGAAGAAAATTATAATTCCGTAAATTAGAAAAATATTTATGTATTAGTCACAAACTACTGAGAAGGGAAATATATGTATTTTCTCTCTCTCTCTCTCTCTCTCTCTATATATATATATATATATATATGCATATGAAATGAGCAGTGTAAAGTCTTGCGTTTGCATAAACTTTGGCCTAGTTGGATAATTGGTTTCAAGTTAATTTTTTTATATTTTTTATTTTAAGATAAATAAGTAAAAAGTTAGTTTGCTTAAAAAATAATGGTAAACCAGCATGCAGAAAAAATGATTTTTTAACTGCTGATTTTTTTTTTTATAAAAAAAAACGTAATATCAACTATTTAGAGAGAGAGAGAGAGAGAGAGAGAGTTTACCTACCAAAATGAATGGGTAAGTAATCCAAATTCATCTATCTGATCATGTTAAGTTGATCTTCTTGCTATGTTGACTTCTTCATCTAGATGGTTCTCCAGTTTCCTGCAATTTATAGATTGGAATTTGGAATAGTCAATACCCTTATACTTGTGCGAAACGTTAGCTGTTAAAGCTGTATGGAGTTTGACAATAGTGTGCATTGAGATATATGGTTATTTTTGGTATTTTTTTACGGACTTATAACCCTATTTTTATGTACCGTAGTTTAGGACAATTTTAAGATAATCTATTTATTATTCATCATAGTGAAGTTCTACTAAACGTAGGCCTCATTGGATTCACTACACTATGCAAATACTGCGTATTATTTTGTTAGTGAATTTTTTTATTTTTATTTTTTGTGTAAGTTTTGTTATAACTCTAGTGCATATATATATATTGTGTCTAGTAAGTTAATTTTCTTAAATGATTTATTTTTAAATAGAGTTGAAGCGATGGCAAGTGCTATCTACTTCCTGAATTGTGGCACAAATTTGAGTAATTAAGGAGAATCAAATCTCACCGTTAACTTTTGGACTTGTTTGTTATTTTGAATAAAATTGAATAAGATACAAAGATTAGTAATATTAGGGTTTTATATGTTTTTTTTATTTACAAAGAAATTATGCATATAATGAAAAATTTGATTCACGTTTAGTTAGAATAAGATAAGAATTGTAGAGTTATTTTTGACTATTAGATAAAAAAAAAAGATAATCTGGAGTTTCGTATTGTTAATACTATGAATGAGAGATTAACAATTCATTATTTATTAGAATATTAATTCGAATATCGTAATACAAACATATAATTTGCAATACTAATGAAACAAAAATATTTTGATAAATCAGTCTTGTCTAATAATTCAATCCCCTCCTATAATTTTTCAAAACAACCCAGGCCTTTTTGTATTGCACCATTTTGAGGTGGTTTTGATAAGTGGTCAAATTAGTACAAATCAAGATCAAGTTGCTCGGAGTGTAACACGTTAAAAATTCTTTTGAAATTGGGCCAATTGGCTTGTTATATATATAGAACAAACTTTAACATTTGAATTTGGTTAGTTTTATAAGATCGGATCAAACTAGTCCCAAAGTTCATAATACATGTACAAAAATATATGCAGCCCCCACACTAATGCCAGTCAATCTCCTCCGAGCCTAACTTTAATGATAAAACAAGCTTATACATATTTTTAAATTCTAACGCTCTATTTGTTTTGATCGAAAAATATGTTTTAAGAATTTTTTTTTATTGTTTAGTACAATGTAATTTTAAAAGGCAGTAAAAAAATATTATTTTAGTTAACAGAAAATAAACTCATTTGGTAAAAAAAAAATCACTTTCTATAGGTAGAAAATGTTTTTTTTTAATCGAATGAGACATACTATTACTACATGCCCCCACTACCAATGCTACTGCCCCAACCATTGCCTCCATCACCACAACCATCCCTTTTTTCTTGCCACGGTTATTTTTGTCACCACTGTTGCTATTCCCATCCCCATTGCTGCCACCCCAAAGCCCCCATCGCCAACCCCTTTGCCATTGCCACCCGTCAATGCAGCTACCACGGCTACCACCATCTCTCATGTTAACAATTTTTTTTGGTAATTAAAAGTACTCATATCAAATTTGTGTGTAAATTTCATTAAATTTTCAAACTTAAAATCTTAAACAACTTAGGACTAACTCTGCTTTTACAAATCAGCGTCGACATGGGTGCTTCTTAGCAAAACAAGGCCCATTGAGTTTAGGTATTATCATAGACCGATTCAAGGGACAGATGGAATAGTCGTCTTTCTAAATTTTGAAAAAAACTTCACAATTATAATAATATTAGTCTAAAATAGTTTAAAATTATATAGCTTTGTTTTTATAATTTTTTTTATAAAAAAAACTTAATATTCGTCATCATAAGAATTTATATGAATAATTGTCCCCTCTAATAAAATCTTATGTCCATCGCTGGCTACTATCAAACTTGGCATTTTCTGGTTGGATTACTTGTTACCAGCTCAACCACAGCTCATTTTCTGGCTCTGTTGCTTTACCTAATCCGATGGAAAAATATCAGACAAATAATAAAACAAGCATGCAGCATGCCTAGCTGATACCTTTTGGGGGAAATACAATCTTGACAAGGCCCATTTGAAGTACTAATAATTGTGTAACGATGAGATTAAAAATAAATATTCCTTTCTTAAATGGGTCACCGCGTGGAATAATCAAATCGTTATTTTTAGAGTTAATTATATTAATATTTCTTGAGATACTTAATAAATATAAAAACATCTCTTGAAATATTTAAAATTACACTGGTATTCTATTTGTTTTTATTTTTATATTTCAAATTACTTCTTTCAGTTAGTTATCGTTAGTTGACTGTTAATAAAAAACAAAATTTACTCAGCGTAGCTAATTTTTTATATTTTCCTTTCAAATTACCCTTCCCTTTTTTGACTTACCCAATCTTACCCTTACTTCACTAACATCATCTCTCTCTCCCTCTCTCTCTCTCTCTCTCTCTCTTTAAGCCCTATCATCAACCCAACTGAGCATGGATCGAGGTACAACGCCACCACCAGCGACACAATGCCACTACCCAGCCATAGAAAATTGTGCGTAAAACACCGTCAACCACTTTGAATTATCTTCCCCACAACACCACCTCCATCGTGCAATCCACCATGGACGCTACGAAGGGAGTGGTGGTGGGGGTGGAGCTACAGAGGGAGTAGTGGTGCGAGACATTGTCGGTGGTTGTGATGGAGGTTGGTGGCGGTGGCAATGGTGCCATAGAAGAGGTGGTGTGGTATGAAACAGTGGGAAGGGAGGTGATCGGACCACAAGATCACATATTACTTGCAAACATTAGTTTCTTTTACCTAACTAATAAAAAATTAGAAATGCTGTACATTCCGAAAGGGATTACTGAATAAATGATCGAAGGAGGGATGGGTGGATGGATTGGGATTGTCACGTGAAAATGTGGGTTCTGTATTTTTTTTTATACTTTTAAAAATTAAAAGTTTAATACAAAATATGAAAAAAATTTATATTTTTTTTTCAATTTTGTTATCTATTTTTAAAAGAAGTTACTTTAAAATTTGTATAATTTTTTTTAACTTAATTAAAATAATTATACTTTTAAATTCGCTCTATTATGAAGAAACAAAAAACTAAAAAATTTAGAGGGATAAAAAAAATAGAAAGGAAGTTTATTAATTTTTAAATAATTTTTTTAAGTTCGTTGATTAGATAAAAATTAATTTTTTTATTTTTATTTAAATTAAGTAGTTTTTCCCTTCTCATGCATCAAATGTATGAGAAGTTTTTCATATATTACAATATGAAAATATTTTTAAACACACATGTTATGAAATTTTTTTCATATATCACTATATGATAATATTTTTATGTACACATTTTATGAGAAAATTTTTCATGCACACTCATACTATGAGAAATTTCTCATATATCACTATATGATTATATTTTCATATACACACATGCTATGAGAAAAATTTTCATATATCAATACATGATAATATTCTCAATAATATTCTCATATATACACATGTTACGAGAAATTTTTATATATATTACTACATGATAATATTCTCATACATACATATACTCTGAGAAACTTCTCATATATTACTATAAGAGAATATTCTCATATATGAAAATATTATCATATGTACACATGTTATGAAAAACTTTTTTATTTATCATAAGGTAAGAATATTCTCATAGATATATTATGAGAAACTTCTCATATATCATTACATGAGATATTCTCATAAACACACAAGTTATGAAAAAATTTTCATACTCAGATTTCAAAATATATGAGAAGTTTCTCATATATCACTATATGAGAATATTTTTGTATCCATACGTGCTATAAATTTTTTATATATATTATAAGATGAGAATATTTTTATACACACACATATTATAAAAAACTTCTCATGCATATATCATTACATGAGAATATTCTCATGCACACACAAGTTATGAGAAATTTTTCATACTCAGATTTAAAAATATATAAAAAGTTTCATATATCACTATACGAGAATACTCTCTATATGAGAATATTCTCATATACATACGTATTATAAGAAATTTCTTATACTCATATTTCAAAATATATGAAAAATTTTCATATATTACTAGATGAGAATATTCTCATATATATGCGTGCTATGAGTAATTTTTCATACTCATATTACAAAGCGTCAAAAGTAATAGTAAGAATGTTCTCACAATTTATTGATATTGAGAATGTTCTCACAATTTTGAACACTGAAAATGTTCTCAGTATTAATTTATGAGCAAATTATTATGAATTTTTTTTCATATATTACAAGGTGAAAATATTCTCATACATACATATTATGAAAAACTTCTCATATATCACTATATGAGAATATTCTCATATACACATATGCTATGGAAAAACTTCTCATATATTACAAGATGAGAATATACTCATACACACACATACTATAAAAAAATTCTCATGCATATATCATTACATGAGAATATTCTCATACACACACAAGTTACGAGAAATTTCTTATACTCAGATTTTAAAATGTATGAGAAATTTCGTTTATCACTATATGAGAATACTCTCTATATGAGAATATTCTCATATACATACATACTATAAGAAACTTTTATACTCAAATTTTAAAATGTATAAAAAAATTTCATATATCACTATATGAGAATATTCTCATATATATGCGTGTTATGAGTAACTTTCCATACTCATATTACAAAGCGCAAAAGATAATAGTGAGAATGTTTTCACAGTTTATAAACACTGAGAATGTTCTCACAGTTTTGAACACTGAGAATATTTTCAATATTAAAAAAATTTCATTCATTAGTTGCTTATTTAATTTAAAATTAAAAATGATA
>JAOTRH010000025.1:14715106-14733013 GCA_034768845.1 Heliamphora exappendiculata | reverse complement strand
TTTAAAAAATAAAAATAAAGATATTTTAGAAATTTTAAAAAAAAAAAAAAAAAAAAAAATTATTTCAAAAAATTATTTCAAATAATTTAAATTTTTTAATTTTTTTTAAAAATTAAATATCTTAAAAATTAGGCTTTCCAGACTTCCTAAACAGGTAATAAGTTACTAACCTCTAGATTTTTAATTATACATTAGAACCCTGATAATTTTGGGAATTGCATCCGTTCCCCTAGGTTTATATCCACTTCATTAGTGCTAAATATCTAAAAAATTGATTTTTAGAATGTTTAATTTTTTTTAAAATGAAAAGAATAAAAATATTTACGGTGTTTGAAATAATTTTTTATTTTTTTATTTTTTATTAAAATATATAAGATATTTTTATTTTTTATTTTTAAATTGTAATATTTAAAATATTAATACGATTTAATTTTTTATTTTTGTGAGGATGATTGATTTTTTTAATTGAGAATAATATAATAATTTTAATTAAAAAAAAAGTTAAGATATTTAAAATGTGTAAAGATTTTTTTTTGAATTAAAAAATAAAAAAATTAATTAATTTTTTTAAAAAACTAAATAATATGAGTTAAAAGCTGGCATTTTTACCAAAAGACAGCGTTTTCGAGAAACCGATCATTCCAACCCCTTCTTTTTTTTTTTATTTGATTTAAGACAAATAATTGGTTAAATACTTCATTTGATGCTATATACTTTAATGGTCATAAGTAAATCTTTTATCAATTTTATTAAAAGATTCTTAATGTATCCCAAAATACAATTTAATAATTTTTTATAAAAAAATTAAATGCTCAAACCCTTCATCTTTTAAATATTTCATCAATTTATTTTAGAAAAAGTTGAACTTATCCCACAAACCTCATTTACTAAATTTGGTAAAAAAAAATATTTTTCTTTCTTTGATAAAAGGAATATTAATTTTTTTTCTTATTTTTTATTTTAATAAATTTTTTTAATATTAAACAAATAAATATATTTTATAAATTCGTCTCATCATGAAAAATAGCAGTGGCATTTTTAGTTGATCATGAAATTATGTTGATGCTTTACATTCTTAATTTTAGGGTTATTGATAAATATCTTATTTAATTTCTTTTTATTTTTTACTTTTTGATTCATACAATAGTTTTGCGGCGTTTGTCGATTCTTGCAATATTTTTGTGGCTTTTGTCAATTCACTCTATGAAAAATGTTTAAAAGTGTAGTGCGGTGTTTGGCAAAATTTTCGTTGCCTTTTTTGTTATTAATTTTAATAATAAATTATATAATTTATTTTAAATACTTAAAATTATTGTAAAAAATTATAATTATTATTTTTATTTTAATTTCATATTTAGCAAATACTGACATTTTTTAATATAATTTATAAATTATAAATTTTAGTAATATTAAATACTTTGAATAGAATTAATCATGTATAAAAGGAAATGGAGCAAATTATTATTAAAGACAGTCCTATTGATTGGTTTTGGGTATAGGATCCTTGGAAAAAGAAAAAAAAACATATTTTTAATTTTATTTTTAATTTTATTTTACCGTGTTGATGTGGAAATTTGAATGGTCTTCAAAGATTACTATGGTCTAATTTCCAAATGCCTCGGTTGAATCCCGTCGCCCAAGCAAGTATGAGTATAAAAACATGAATGAATTGAGTCTTAGTCTTATTTTAAAAATATATAAGAGTTTTAATCGTATTATTTTTAAAATTTTAAATTTATTTTTTTTTTAATTTTTAATTTTTTGGATTTAATATATCTTTATTCAATTGATGTGATTTTTTTTTAAATGTCATGATTGTTAATTATAATTTTCTATCTAACAACCTGTGTTATTACTCCAGTGAATCTCATAATAATAAAATATAATCATAGCACCGTATATTAACTTTATTTGGTTGTTTATAAAAGATATTCAACCATCAGTTCCTCCATCGCCTCTTGCTCGATCTTTTTCACTGGCTCTAGATCCTCCGTCGCCGCTTTCAGATTAGTCCGCGCTAGCCATTTCATGCTACCGTTTCCGTTTTTTGCTACCGTCGCCATTTTTCGTCGGCATCGACCTTCTAGATCTGTCTATCTCTCCCTCTAATTTGCATGAGTTGATCCGTCACCATCTCTCTAACATGGTGTTTTTAGTTCACCGCCGCTCCTCTTCCTCTATCTCCTCCACCGACAATAATAATTTTTTTAATACACATTCTCTATACAATCAATGTACAACTGATACAATTATTAGTTGCAAATTCTGTGTTGAACAATTTTGAAAACACTTATCTGTTAAACAATAATACAATTATCAGTTGCATGTTATTACTAAATGCACACAACTCCCCTAAACTACTGATACATTTTATCAATTTAAAACTATATTGTAAGAAGATATTGTAATAGATACTTAATATTGATAAATATATCAGAGGCATATGCATAGTGAATTGAAGTTAAAATGCATAGGTAATTTATGTTTTTTATGAATATATTTTTACTAACTACTGATAAATGTATCAGTGGTCACATCTGATTGCGTTAAG
The DNA here is from genome assembly GCA_034768845.1 of Heliamphora exappendiculata. NCBI lineage: Eukaryota > Viridiplantae > Streptophyta > Magnoliopsida > Ericales > Sarraceniaceae > Heliamphora > Heliamphora exappendiculata. The sequence goes on along the minus strand of JAOTRH010000025.1, from coordinate 14,730,462 downwards.
TTGAAACATATATTAAAACTAATAATTTGTAGATTTAAAAATATATTAGATTTATGTGTATAGTAAAATAATTTTAAAAATATATCATTTGTATGTGTTATGACGACGAGCGATTTCGCCTAATAGAGAGAGAGAGATTGCTTGATTTAAGAAATACGTCATTTTTTAAAAAAATTTAAAAAAATTTCAAACCATAAGAGATAATATCTTCAATATGAGTATATTAGACATAATAAAATAATTTTAAATTTAATGAGACTTTAATTTATTAAAAAAATACTTAGACTAAATTTAACACTACTATCTAAAAAAGAACTAAACTCAAAATTTTCCTAAAAAACAAAAAAATAACATATCTAAGAAAGGTGAAACGTGCAATTACCATTTTCGAAATGAATTTCCTCCGCCGATTACTTTACCAATCGGCTTGAGAATATGAGACATCTGATGCGTATAATTTAATCAATTACAACTAGAAAAAAAAACATAATGATCAGGGATCGGTATCCATATACCATTTTCAATAGTAATTTACTCGATGAAAAAGTGTCTCGTCTAGTCTAAACAAAATGGCTCACTCGATTAGATTTAAATAGCTTAATTGCTCAGCATACTCATATAATTGGAATGAGAGTTTAAAATGTCTCGTTCACTCCTTAAAAAGCTGCCATGATATCTTTTAAGATAATACTCCTAATCACTCTAGATATAAAAAATAGACAACTATCCTAGAATTATAAATTACTTAAATTATATCCAATTAGTAGTATAGAAAGATGGATTTAAAAGAGTGTATTTTATGTCAAATTCATCATCCAACGGCCAAAATAATATAAGTGATTGAAAAAGTGTATGAAAGAAGTACTTGTAGCATTACTGTAGAAAGATTTCATCAACTCATACAAAAGTATGTGGCTCATTCTATTCTTAGTGAGTTATTCATTCTTAAGATTGCATTTGATTTAGGCATCAATGCGCCTTTAGTTGACACCTCATTAGTGTCAAAGATTTCTCTTTCTTTTTTTTTTTCAAATCATAGCTGTTTTTTAACTATTCGATTTATGACTAGAATAAGCTTATGTTTGACTTAGCTTAACTTAAAAGTTAAAACTTTAAAAAAATTATCTAGTTTGGCATAAGGTATTTTTTTTTTACATATTTTTATATTTATATTTTTATAAGAAAAGTTAAAAAATCTAAAAAAATTTAGTCCAAACATAAGCTAAGTCATGCTTTAAAAACATAATTATATTTAATCTAAAAACAAAAACTATTAAATAAAAAAATTACCTTAATTGCGTTACCTAATTATTTATTACACACTTAAACAATGAAACACCATTTAATAATGGAATATTAATTATTTATTGTTGATATCATTTTATCATCAAACAAAATAACTAATGCTTTATCATGTAATTTCAAAAAGTTCCTTTTAAATAAGAATAAAGATTAAGAGTGTTTATTAAAATAATAATTAAGCTTTCATAGCTTAGTAAAAAAATTAAAGAAATTCAATAAATGCGTTTATGACATTTTACTTGATTTTTGCCCCCTTGAAAAAATGGATACTTTCAATGTGAACATGTTAATATATTTTTCATCAATGTGAACATGTTAAAACTTGAGTTGAAAAAGGTGCAAAAAGATAATCTTGGGGCTAGATCTGTAATTAGCTTAAAAAAAAAATTTTAATTAAAAAATTAAATTAAATTTAAAATAATTATTTATTAACTTAAATTTTAAGTTAAATTTTTTTTTAAAATTAGATAATAGAGCAAAAACTGTTTTTTTTTACTTTTAGTTTAAAGTGACTAACTTTTAAGATAATCAGTTCTTTATTTTGACTAACTTTTTGTTCAAAGTGACTAACTTTTTGTTTAAAGTAGTTGTTCATCAACATATTTTCTACTCATAAAATTATTTCTCCAAACTAAGATTAACAAGTTATTTTTTTTACTCGTATTAATTGACCAAAATATAAAAAAAAAACCATAAATAGGTAAAAATAAGATGAACAATTTGTTTCTAAATTTTGTTTCTAATGTTTTTCTATTTTTTAGTCAAAACTTTTTATTTTGACAAATTCTCTTATGATACAAACTTATTTTAAAGAATTGTTCAAGAAATAAAAATAAATAAATAAAAACTTGCAAATAATAAATTTAACCCAAACCATCTAATAAGATATTATTAAAGGCAAACATCTTACTTCGATTTCTCAAGCTAATCCTATTTTTATTCCAAAATTATCTTTACAACAATTTAAAATTTAAAACCTTACAGAGTTATGTGAGTAATTTATATAATTATTTTTGTTACATGATTTTTTAAAATATTTTTATATAATTACAAATATTAAACACACATCGCCTTCGAACATCTATATACTCTTTCTTTTTTATCTCAAATAAAAATAAATAAAAAATTATCACGCACCTTTTATTTCACCCAATTACAAATAAATGCACGAAAAATAAAATAAAATTTAATGCATTAATATATAATTTTATATTTTTAAAATTTTACACGCAGTGTGTGGCAGCAAGTATACCCAAATATTTACTCTTTGATACGTAAATCATAAAAATCCTTTAATTTAATACCCATTTCTAAACCCCTTTCCCTCGTCACCTCCAAAACATGCATCGCTTCATCAAACCTTTTGAAATCAATCAGACGCCTCGCCAAAAGCCCAAAACTCTCCGTATCCAACCCCTTGTCCCTCCCAGCAAAACTCATTACAAACTCAACCGCCTGCGCATAATAGCCCAACCTCAACAACCCATTTATAACGTGCGCATGGGTGGAGTACAGCGCCGGCACTCCTTCATCCTCCATCCTCCTCAGCACCACCAGAGCTCCCTCCACCTTCCCTGCCCTACACGCGCCCAGCACCAGCGCGTCGTACGTTCTCGAGTCCGCCCCCAACCCCTCCTCCTTCATCCTCGTCAGCAATCCGGCGGCTGACGTCAGATCCCCGGCGAAGCAATAACCTGTGAGGAGATAATTACAGGCCGTCAGATCCGGCCAGATCTGATTCTCTCTCATCAGGTCCATCACGCGCCATGCCTCCTCCATCTTTTGTTTCTTCGCGAGCGCGTTGAGGATGGGGTGGAACGTGCAGGCGTTCGCGCCGTAACCGCCGCGAACCATTTCCGCCGCCAATGTCAGGGCTTCGTCGGTTCGGTGCATCCGGGAGAGGCGGGCGATGACGGCGTCGTACGCGCTTTTCCGGGCGAATCCTTTGTCCAGGCGGGCTAGGGTTCGGGAGAGATCGGAGAGGAGGGAGAGATCGGAGGTGATGAAGCTGAAAGTATTGATGGTGTTGAAGAATCCTTCCCTCACGCGCTTGTTGAGGAGGGTGTGGAGGACGGCGTAGTCCCTGTTCCGGCCAGCGGCGGCGATGAGATCATCGTAGTAGGCGGCGCTCGGCTCGTCGAGGGTGGGTTTTGGGGTTGGGGTGTTGAGGAAGCGGGAAGAAATGTAGAAGAAGAGAGATGGGGAATTTGGGGATCTGAGAGTGAGATTGTGAAGAGCTTTCATGGTTTGTTAGGTTTTAAGAGAGAGAGAGAGAGAGAGAGAGAGAGAGAGAGAGAGAAAAGGGAAATGATTTTTTTGGGGGTGGTTTGTTAGGGTTTGAGAGAGAGAGAGAGAGAGAGAGAGAGAGAGGGGGAAATGATTTTTAGAAAAAATATTAATGTGGATGGAGTATTGTTTTAAATAAATTTGAAATACGTTTTAAATAAATTTGAAACAGTATAGTACACAAAAGTGGTAGAATTCATAATAGGTTCAATTCTGTTTGGAAATAATGTCCATGGGCATGGAATAACTTTTCCTTTTTTCTATTTTTCTTTTTTTTTTTTTGGGTAAATTGAGAAGTTGAGTTTATGGCCGCAAATAAGTAATATTTTACTTATTTTGGTTTATTTTTGAATATTTTTAAATTTTTATCTAAATTTATTTATTTGTTCGAATCGTCTCAATTAGGTGAATTCAAAAAATAAAAAATTTTATTCAAAAAATAAAAATAATCTATTAAAAATAAAAATAAGTAACATTGATTTAGTTTATTTATTTAGTTTTTTTTTATTATTATATTTTTATTAAATTTTTTTAAAATTTTAATTTATATTAATAAGATAAATCTAAAAAATATAATAACTTAATTAAATAATAAAAAAATTATTAAAAATAAAAAATCTATAATAAAAAATAAATTAACAACACGATAAACAATTTTTACCCAATTAGGGCCTTTAAGAAATACACTCACCTACCATAGAATTTATGGCTTTTGCATTAATCTTTCTGCTGAGATTTTTTGATATCCAGTAGAGTAGACATTTTATCCCCCACATTTAGGCCTTGTTCGGCAATTTAGCCTTAAATAAAAAAATTTATTTAAAATTATTTTAAATTAAATAAGTAAAAAGTTTATTTTGTGAAACGTGACTTTAAGTCAAAAATAATAAATCAAAAAGATTGACTTAAATTGACTTTAATTCAAAAGAAAAAAAAATTTAGTTTAAAGTTGTTATAATTTTTAAAAATTTATTTTTAAATAATTTTAAATTTAATATTAATTTTATTTAATAAATTTTGACGAGTAAATTTTAAAAATATAATTTTTATAAAAATTAAATATGCATAATAAAAATTATAATATTTTAAAAAATATAAAAAAAACTTTATGTACAAAAATAAGAGGACTAAAATGTTAAAAAACTTTATGTACAAAAATAAAAGGACTAAAAAGTTTGTGGGTGGCTAATAGCAAATTTGAATGCAGAGCGAAAAATGTCATTACAACTAAATGTATTATAAATTGGATATAAAATTAAATAAAAAAGGTATTTCATATGTAAAATAACTATCTATAAAAAGAGACATGCTATCGACTTTGTTAGTCAAGCTTAGCCTTTCTTCGGACTAATTAGCCTGTGTTTGGATTAATTTTTTTAATAATTTTTAAATTTTTTAATATTTTTATAAAAAAATAAGTGTCAAATTATAATTTTTTGTAGAAAAAAAGTAAAAAAAGTTAGACTTTTTTTTTTATTAAAAACCAAGTGGATTTTTTTTATTTTTAAGCAAAAAAATTTAGCCTAAAAGCCATGCCAAACACGGACTTAATTTAAATAGAAAATTAGTGAATAATTCCATTTATAAGTTGCTTATTATTATTTATTAAATATAATATTTTTTAACGAGTAAAATTCATCGTCATAAAAGTTTTAATATGCAAGATCCTCTATTGATGCGTGTATGATTTTTTAGGATAAAAATACTCTATGTACAGATAAATTTATCTGTCTTATTGTAAACATGTATAAAAATTACAGATAAATTTATCTATCTTACTGTAAGCACACGTATAAAAAATATAGATAAATTTATCTGTACTTTTCAAAACATATATAAAGAACACAGATAAATTTATATATTTTATTAAAGTATGTGTAATGTGTTATGACTGAACAAATAAATTTACCTGTCTTATTGTAAATACATATAAAGAATACAAGTAAATTTATCTGTATATTTTTAAAATATGTATAAAGAACACAAATAAATTTATGAAATAATTAATTATAAGTACTATATTAAGATCCTGTTATGGAATAAATCATAATCAGTTTGATAATATTCCAGGAGGTCCTATATTCGAATTTTATGAAATTTGGAGATCAAAATGCTCTTTTACATATATGATGATCAATTGTGATACGAAAAATGATATTTCTAAATTATGTTTTTTGAATATTTTCGGATAATGTAAAGGTCTAATTCAAAATTTTAAATTGTCAATTAAGGATATTTTCAAAATTTGAATTTCAATTTTTAATGCTAAGAAATCCTATATTTGAAATTTTGCATATTTTAGGATTATGTTAAATATTTCAAAAGTTTTTGAAAATATTTCAATCCCAATCATTTTCATTGTCATTTACGAAAGGGAGCTCAATGGAGAAGGGAATCATCATTTTCTTCCAAAAAAAACTAATTCTTCTGCTACTGGATTCCATATTGTATTATTTTCTTCCATCATTTTCAAAGTAAGTTTCTGGATTCATTTGCTTTTGATTGATTATTTTCTTCTATATTGATTATTGCTGGATTCCATATTGATTATTTCTGTAATCATCATTTTCTTCCAAAAAACTAATTCTTTTGCTACTGGATTCCCTATTGTATCATTATCTTCCATCATTTTCAAAGTAGGTTTCTGGATTCATTTGGTTTTGATTGATTATTTTCATCCATATTGATTATTTTCTGGATTCCATATTGATTATTTCTGGAATCATCATCATGTTCAGTAAATCGCTTTGAACTTACACTATAGTAACAGGGACAATTTTTTTTGGCACTCTCGTTGTGATTTTAAATTCTCATAAACATTATACAATGCAGTCAGTATACATTGTGCACGTTTCACATTTAACACAGTTGTCAGTTTGATTAATGTAAAAATGTAAAGTAAACAATATAGTCTCATTGTGTAATGCTAGTTATTGTTTTTGATCCTGACATTGTATAATGTTCTTTTATGCTTGTGGATTTTGGTACTGGCAGAGTATTTGTATCCGCAATGGAGACTGATCTCATTATACTCTGCAAGCATGATGGATGCTTAACTGGGTTGAGAATAATTAACGGTTGGACTTATAAACAACTACTTTATACTGTTTGCTCGAAGTTGAATGATATGGGCCTGGGATCAATTTATTTGAGATACTCTTTCCCTGGCCATTCTAACTGTTTATTGGAAAATGACGAGGACATCCAAATTATGTTCTCATTGGCAGCAGCTAACAACATCATGCAAGTTGACGTAGATGTCCATTATCGCAACAAAGTGGGGCATAAGGCCTTGGTCGATGAGAATTACGGAAGTCTTGTTGATGGAAGTGCATTAGACATGTCACAACTCGAATGGAGGACCGAGTATAACAAAGGTAGCAACTTGTTCTCATCATTTGTTTCACACCCAGAAAGGATCTTATTGTCGTCACACTGGCTAAGTGGCATTACTGGTGTTGGTCAAATTTTTGAAGGTGGGGCTCGTGAATCCCGTACCACTCTTTGCAAATATGCCATCCAGTGTAGGTTTGAGTTTGTATATGTTAAGAACGACAATGTAAGAGTGACTGCACATTGTAGGAGCCATGATAGGGGTGTGAATGGATGATTCAAGCAAGAGGCATGCCGTCTAATAGATTTTTTTATGTGAAGAAACTCAATAACTTACACACATGTGGTGCACCAGTACGGACATCGAAGAATTCTCGGATGACTTCTGATTCAGTAGGAAGTCTCATCGTGGAAGATGTTCGTTCAAAGCCACAAAAATGTCCAGTTGATGTGATTCATGAGTTTAAATCAAAGTATGGAGTTAACATAAGCTACCACCAAGCTTGGACGGGAGTTGAAAAGGCTAGAGGTGAGGTTTTTGGTGATTATCCAACGTCACTTGACCAACTCTGTTGGCTTGTTGATGCTGCAAATATAAGCAACCCTGGAAGTTCTATTGTGCTGCAGTACGACCCTATTCGTTTTGTTTTTAAGCGCTTGTTTGAAGCTTTCAAGGGATGCATTGACGGGTTTAATCATTACCATCATTTACTATTCCTTGATGGTACGTTCTTGAAATGTAGGTACAAATGACATCTTCTATGTGCAACAGCAAAGGATGGAGACCAAAGTAGTTCATCAAATCTGAATTTTTTTGTACTAGTACCTAGTGGTAATAGTACTTAGATTCCCAAACTCTGCACTTTCATTGTTATCAATGTTACCAAATTGTTAAATGTTCTCGATTATTACTTCACTGTTCACAATTTTTAGTTATTAATAGTTTGGACTACCAGTTCTCAGTTCTCACTTATTAACAGTTCTTAGATCTCAGTTCTCAGTTCTTAAAAACAACAATAGAAAATATAAGCGTTAGTAAATGGGACCTTATATTTTAGATTTTTTTATAGTCTCTATTAAAGAATCATAAATTTATCATTGTGTTCAAAATTTTATACATTAAAAAAATTATTATTTTCCATCAAAATATAAAAGAGTTTGTCATGTATGATAAATTTTTTATTTAAATATTAATGCCTCAATGTTTGCCTAAAATTTTATCAATTAAAAACCATATCGAATCTATTGAATTTCTTTTCCTTTGAAATCCGAATATCTTATACTAAAAAATTATGCAAACATTAAAGTAGTGATGTTTTGTCTAATTCAGTCTTCTTCTTTAAAATAGAATATAAACAATTACTTTTTATTTTTACATATTTCCACATTCAATATATATTTGGTTTGATAGAATTCCAGGACAATATTCCAAAAAATATAAATTTCACCAAAAAATTAAAAATATGTGTACAACAAAAGTTTGGGAGAGAATTTATTTATTCAAGTTTTTTTGTTAAGAATGATATGAAAATAATTTAGTTATAGTTTTTTTTTGAGTTAGATAAAATTATGAAAAAAATATAAAATTATTTGATATCTAGGTTCAATACCATTTTCATTTTAGATAGTTTTGTAGTTATTTTTTTAGATTTTATTAAAAAATTAGTTTTAAATTTTTTGTATGATTTAAGAGTATGAGAAATACTAAACAAATGTATTCATTTATAAACTAAAAAAATGACCAAAAGTTTTTCAAAAAATTATTTTACTTATTTTCCATTATTTGATTTGATGAAAACAACATAAAAATATTTTCTATCAAATGACCAAAAATAATTTATTTATAAAAAAAATAGTTATTTTTTGTGTCAATAAAGAAAGTGATAGTAGCAATGGTAGTGATAGCCATAATAGTAGTGGAGGAGGCGGTGGTGGTAGTAATAGTGGCGGCAGCGATGACATGGGTGACATGAGCGACAGTGGTGGTAGTAGCTATGAAGGAATGCTGTCTTAATATCTAGGTACTATAGATGCAAATTTTATTGAAAAATTCGCTTTAATCTTGGTTGATACTAATTGATTTATCTAAAATCAAATATCGAAACAAAAAAGATAACAATCACACAAGTAAATAAAACCAATCATGCGAGACAGAAAAATTTTTATGTGAAAAATCCTAATTTGAGTAAAAATCACGGAACTAATCCAGGTTCAGGAGAATCAAGTACTATAAAGAGTTTTGGTTACAAGAATTTTTGGAAACCTATGTTGAAATCACAACCCACGACAGTAAGCCTATTCTTGTCGAATCCACGTACACTAAATCGTGCTAGATCGCCGATAAAATTCACGACTGGACTTTGACTCTTGAGAATTCACCCAAGAAAATCACGAACTATAAAGTGTATAAAAATACATTGCTTGATGATATTTTTGAAAGCACGTATTCTATATGATCATCAAGCCACAATCTTTGGAAGAACTTCTTGTTAAGAGCACACGACAGTTGTAGAGTTTTATATTTCCAAATGTGTATTGCCTGCTGTGACGACATTTTATTTATTTAGTGACCAAATATATTGTCACAAATAACACCACGTTAGTGACAACTAATAGGATGTCACAAATGCTACGTCCTTTAGTGACGATAGTGCATGGTTGACGCTATATACATTTAGCTATACGTCTATAATGACGACACTGTGATGAAATTTTTTTTTCACAAAACATAATTAGTGACAAAAACAGAACATTTAATGACAACTTGAGTTGTCACTAATGATCGATCCTCTTGTACAATAAAACCCTAACTACCTCCATAACAATCAAAAATCGCAAACCTTAGCAAATTTTAAGGCTGTCTTACGTACAGGACCGCTCAAGCGGTCTGTTCACCGCTTGAGCAGTGAAACTTAGCTTATAGTTCTTTTTACAGACAATGAGAAATTGAAAAGCACGTTTGACAGCTCGATAGACTGCTCGAGCGGTCCGTCGAGCGGTGGAACCTAAGTTGCAATTGTTTGATATTTTTTGCAATATATAAGTCTTTACAACATTTTATAGCAAACTCACAAGAACAAATGTTAAAATATCAAAATATAAAATATAAATATTTTGTCATAGATTTATCAAAAAGAAAACGAGACCGATATTCCTAATACTTATGTAGTCATAATACTCAATAGTGCCTTTGTAAATGTTATTGGCATGTTTTTCGGTTCTTGACAAAATCACCAAGTGTCTGTTTTTTGGTTTCGGTAGGGAAGCTTTTGTTTTCATCATATTGTTATATGCCACTCTTTTTCATGCATTTCCTTCCCTTTCTTCCCAACGCTCGCGAGGAGCACGTGAGGCGCTCGAGCGCTGGTCTAGCGCTCGATAGGCGCCTATTGGGCGCTCAAGCGCAGGCCTAGTTCCTTTAATTCCAGTGGGCTCCGCTCGTTGAGTGCGCGTGCGGCGCTCGAGCGCTGGGCGAGCGCTCGCTAGGCGCCTGTTGAGTGCTCGAGCACCGGCCTATCAAGTGGCCTCCGCTCGTTGAGCGCTCGAGAGGCGCTCGAGCGTTGGGCCCCTTTGCCTTGGGTCATGGTTCTTCCAGTAGCCTCCGCTCGCCAAGCGCTCTTGAAGCGCTTGAGCACTCTTAAGTGCTTGCCAGGCACTTGAGAAGCGCTCGAGCGCTTCATAGGCGCTAGAGCAGCGCTAGAACAGCGCTTGAGCGCCCTTGCATAAACCCTAACCCTATCCCATTTATGGCGCTCGCTAGGCACCTGCGGCGCACTCGAGCGCTCAGGCGCTCGCACGCGCTCGCGAGGCGCTTAAGCGCCCTGAGACGTTTTTTGTGCCTACTTTCTGCTTTGTATATAAGCTTTTGGCATTTCGTTTCTATAGCTCACCAAATTTTTTTTAAGACAGCTAACAGTGACTATTTAGCACACCTTATATTCTCTACACCTTGTCAAACTTGTCTACTCCCTTGCACCAATTCGAGAGCTTTAGATCCTTCTAAAGTGCAAACACACCACCTAGATTGTGCTACTCTCTCAAATTTTAATTTACTATATTTTTTGGTCATTCATTCACACTTAAGACTTGCTCGGATCAGAAGATAGTCGTTGAGCTACTAGGATCGAGAAGTTGAAGCAACTTTGATATGTGAAATCACTAAGAAGCTTGGAGAGCTGTCACAAGTTAGAAAGATAGGTCGTCGTTGGGTAACGGGTGTAAATCTTTGGTATTTCTGCTTGTACCTTTCTAATTCATAGTGAAAAGAGCTTTTTGTGTTGGTGTCGTGGTTTTCATCTCGGAGTTTTTTTCTAGGATTTTCACGTTATATTTTGTGTTCAATATTCAAGGATGTTGATTATTTATTTTCAAATGCTAAATAATCTTAGTAATTTTTAAATTATTCGTGGATTAACGTATTCACCCCCACTCTAGGGTTAATCAGGTATATCGACCTTTTTTCAGTTGGTATCAGAGCAAGATTATCTCATTGTCGGCTTCACCGCGGGAGATAGATCCTCTTGTATATATGAATTTTCAGTTAGGTCGTGAGGGCACTTCCACCACTAGGCCTCCGTACTTTGGTAGAAATAACTACCCTTACTGAAAAGTTAGGATGAAGGCCTTCTTAAACTCGATGGGAATTAGAGTGTGGAGATCAGTCCATTAGGATATGAACCTCCCACCATTGAAGATCCCGAAACTAAAATTGTTAGGTTGAAAACCGATAGAGAGTAGGTTCAGATTGATAATGAGTGTTCTGACTATAATTACAAAACTTTAGGTGCTATTCAAGTCCAGGAGCATTTAGTCGTATCTCTCAACGTGATACTGCTAAGGAAGCGTGGGATATCCTGCAGGTTACTCACGAGGGAACACAAATTGTTAAAACTTCTAAACTACAGATGTTGACTACTAGGTTTGAGGAATTAAGAATGACTGAACACAAATCCTTCGACCAATTTTACTGTAAGCTAAGCGAAATTGTTAACTCGTTCTTTGGTTTAGGAGAACCTCTCTCACCGTCTAAAGTCGTTCGAAAATTTCTTAGATCTATGCCTGAAAGGTTTAGACCTAAAGTCACGGCCGTTGAAGAGAGTCATGATATTAACTCTTTGAAGGTTGAAGAACTCATAGGCAAGCTTCAACCCTATGAGATCAATCATCTGTCCAGTAAGAAAGCTTCCTCCAGCTCGAGTAAAGGAATTGCCCTTAAATTCCCTGTTGTTGACAACCATGAGAGTAATGATGATGAGGATGAGCTAGATGAGGAAGAAGTCGCCATGTTGGCTAAAAAAATCAAAAAATTTGTGGAGTTTAAAAGGAAAAACAATTCTAACCAATGTTCATCTAAATTTCCTATGTCTAACAAGAAATTTACTTCCAGTGGAAGTGATGACGTGCAACTCCTCAAAATTCCCAGAGACCTCAAGGAATCTAATGCCATGAATGCCATGGGTTTGGTCACATTCAAGCCGAGTGTGCCAATACCCTGAAGAAGAAAGAAAGAAAGAGTTTCACCGTCACTTGGGATGATGACGGTGAAAAAGAAGAGACTGAACAAAGTAGTCCTGAAGATAAGACTGAAAAATCTAATCTTGTTATTCTTGTTGCTACCTTAGACTCCCCAGACGTTCTTGAGACCTCAATTGACCCAAAACTCTCAAGTGAGAGTGCTGGAATTGAAGAGTCCTTGAATTTCGAGTACCTGAATGAGACTAGTGAAGAGGAAGGAGGTAATGAGAAAGATGAAATTGAGTCTATTCATGAAATTTATGATGAGCTTATCAAAGAGTGCTTGAAATTCAAAAAGGAGAAATTAAAGGTCAAATCCAAATCAAAATCATTAGAAAAGGAAAAAGAGTTTCTCAAGAGTAAGCTGACTGAGAAGAACTTAGATATCAACAACCTCAAGTCTTCAAAGGCTAGGCTAGCTGACAAATTCGCTAGTATTGAGAAAGAGAGACATGAGTATCTTAGCGACTTGACTAATGCCAGGACTAGGATTTCTGAACTTGAGAAAGACCTTTTGTGAAGCTGGCTTTATGATGAAAAGAAGTGAAATGGATACTCGAATCACCAAGTTGCCCTCTATTTTTAGAGATAAGAGTGGTCTCGACTATTTAGATCCCCCATCACTAAAATTCAAAATCTCTAGTGATCCCAAGAAAGTTGTGATCGTTAGTGCATCTTGTCCTCCTCCCGCTCATATCATAAAGAATGAAAATGTTAAAGATATTAATCATGTTCAAAGAAAAAAGAGTGCTCCCTCATGTCACCACTGTGGTGTCCAAGGTCACATAAGACCCAATTGCTATCGTCTAAAAAGAGAGACTACCATGAAAAGTTCTAAAGGTCAACCCATTGTTGGAAGACCCATTAGACAAACTCAAACAAGACGTATAGGAAAAGAATATGATGTCCTTGAGCACCTTAGTGATCTTTCCGTTCAATCCTCTTATCATGTTTTTGAGATTGACAAGTTACCCTTGGCTATGGAGAGCTCCTTTAAGGTACCCCACAGGATGAATAATAATCAGGTTAGGAATCTAGATCACCACTCACCTCGTCATAACCTGAACCCAACTGAGAGGTTGAAACACAATAAACATTCATCTGACCAATCACATAGACAATTCTGGAAGAGAAAATCAAATGTTTGCCTTGTAGCCCACATTGCTTTAAAAATACATAATACTTCTCTTTGATATTTGGATCATGGATGATCTCGTCATATGACTGGGACAAATCCTTATTTGTCACTTTTGAAGAATACCGTGAAGGAAACGTCACCTTCGGTGATGGGAACAAGGAAAAGATTGCTGAAAAAGGGGTGATCAAGTCCCCCGACATTCCCGATCTTAAGGATGTGCTTTACGTTGAGGGACTAAAAGCCAATCTTCTAAGTATAGGTCAATTCTATGACAACTCTCATCATGTTCATTTTACTCAAAATGATTGTTCTATAATTGATTCATCTGGTATATGCATTGTTAAAGGTGTTAGGTCTTCAGATAACTATTATTGCATCATACCCAAATCTGAACTTCTTTACAATAGGATTTTACTCGATGAAGTTGAAATGTGGCACCAAAAATTGGGGCACATCAACTTTGTGGATCTATCCAAGATCACTGGAAAGGGACTCATAAACGGAGTTCCCAAACTGGCCAGTGGAAAAGGTCTTATTTGTAGAGACTGTCAAAAAGAAAAACAAATTAAATGTGCTCACACAAAGACAAACCTTGTTGCCACCACCAGACCCCTTGAACTCTTACACATGGACTTGATGGGTCCCTCTAGAACTGAAAGCCTTGGGGGTAAGAAATACATTTTTTTCATTGTTGACGACTATTCTCGGTACACCTGGGTTAGGTTCTTAAGGGAAAAGTCCGATGCCTTTGGGTATTTTAAAATCATGTGTCAAACAATTCAAAATAAAAAAGGGTTATTCTATAACCCGGGTTAGAAGTGACCATGGTAGGGAGTTTGAAAACTCCGAAGTTGAGAAGTTCTGTGATGAGAAAGGAATTAAGCACGAGTTCTCTGCTCCACGGACTCCTCAACAAGATGGAGTCGTGGAGAGAAAAAATAGAACTCTGCAGCAAATTACTAGAGTTATGCTTCATGCTAGGTGTGTCTCCAGAAATTTTTGAGCAAAGGCTGTCAGTACTGCATGCTACACCATCAATAGAGTGTATCTGAGGCCGGGAACCTCTCATACTCCCTATGAAATCTAGAATGAAAAAAGGCCCAATGTCAAATACTTTTGAGTGTTTGGTAGTAAATGTCACATCCTTAGGTATAGTGAGTCCTTGGAAAAATTTGATTTGAGGAGTGACGAAGGGATCTTTTTGGGATTTTCCACAAATATTAGAGCCTATCGTGTGTACAACTTGTGAACCTCAACTCTCATAGAGTCTGCAAATGTTGGTGTCGATGACTCTACATTGTGTGAGATGAACTCCCCTCGTAATGTAGAAATTTGGGATGAGTTTAAGGGAGAGAGTTCTAACTCCCATGATCATTCCATCCCAGATACTCTGTGTGAAACAACTGAGACTGACCCTAGGGAAAGTAAGGCTTTCAATGTTAGTGAACCGATTCATTAAGCTGAGGGATCCCCCTCGCACTCCAAAGAACCTTCAACGAGGGTCAAATTGAATCATCCGCTAGATCTTGTTATTGGAAATCCTAGGGATGGCATGTTGACTAGGAGAAAAGCACAAAATAAAAATGAAATCACCTATGTCTGCTATACCTCCCTTGTTGAACCCAATAGGATTGAAGAAGCTCTTAGCGATAAGAATTGGATCACTACTATGCAAGATGAGCTTCAACAATTTGACAGAAATAAATTATGGTACCTTGTCCCTAGACCTAATCACATTAATGTCATCGGAACAAAGTGGATCTTTAAAAATAAACGTGATGAA